>JAWPHD010007704.1:0-125082 GCA_037043455.1 Cyrtodaria siliqua
ATTTTAAAAGTTGTATTAACACATATATTCGTAACTCTTGGCAAGCCGCTTGGGATTTGTCAGTTAACAATAAACTCCATCCAATTAAACCGTTACTCGGAGAATGGCGTTCTTCTAGTAGACCCATTCGTCGAGAGGAAGTTGTCCTAGCCCGGTGCAGGATAGGGCATACACGTTATACTCATTCATATTTATTACAAGGTGAGCAATTACCAGAATGTATACCCTGCTTTGCACCGTTAACGGTCAAACACATATTATTGGAATGTGTAGACTTTGATCCTATGCGTCAAAGGTACTACAATGTTAATAGTATGAAAGAGTTATTTGATACTGTAGATTTTAGTCTTGTTTTAGATTTCCTGAAAGAGATCAGACTATATAAATCATTGTAATGTGTTCTTATATATATTTACTTGTTTATATACCCGTTGACGGGCATTCGTTGATTTACATACATAGTTTATATTACACCTGATCATCCCTTATTTTTTAATAGTTTTATCTTTATATATTTACATTATTTTTAATTAATACTTCATTTTCATAATTTTTGCGCACAATATGACCTATGTATGTGTCGACGTGCCGTAAAACACCATTCATTCATTCATTCGAAGAATAAGAGAGCTTATGTAATCACCCCGGGGTCGGCGTCGGCGTCGGCGTCCCACATCAAGGTTTGCGTGTAAGCTGTGTTTACAAGTCTATATCTCTTACATTTCTTATCCTACCATAACCAAATTTGTTCATGGGCTTCCTTGTAGCATTATTTTAAGGGCTGCATAAGCAATTTTGGTTCCTGGAACCCATGGGCTCCCATGGAACCCAAATTATGATAGCCCATAAAATGTGCCCCATTTCACATCAAATTTTGCGTGTAAGCTGTGTTTACAAGTCTATATCTCTTACAATTCTTACCCTAGCACAACCAAATTTGGCCATTAGCTTCCTTATAGCGTAAGGGCTGCTTAAGTAATTTTGGTTCCTGTAACCCCTGGGCTCCCATGGAACCCAAAATCTGATAGCCCTTAAAATATGTCTGTTTCACATCAAATTTTGCGTGTAAGCTGTGTTTACAGGTCTATATCTCTTACATTTTTTATCCTAGCGAACTAAATTTTGGAATTGGTTTTCTTATAGTAAAGGGTTGGATATGTAATTTTGTCTTCTGCAAATTCTGGGCTCCATGGAACCCAAATTGTGATGGCCCATAAAATGTGCAATAAAGGCAGATCTAGGTTTGCATGTAAGCATGTATATATCTATAATTTTGGTTTGGGATTTGTTATAGCATTATGCATCTTATAACTTCATGGGCTCCCTCCTCCCCCCCCCCCCCCCCACTCCCCTCCACACCTTTTATTTATTTTTTTATTATTTATTTTTTTACATATTTCTGTGTTGTTTTAGTCAATTCTTACACATATATGTTGCAACCCAAAACCGCCCCCCTCCCCCTCCCGCCTCTCACCCCATCGACCCACCCACCACGCCCCACACTTGATTTTTTTTTTTTACATATTTCTTTGTTGTTTTAGTCAATTCTTACACACATATGTTGCCCCCACACCCCAAACCCCCAACGAACAGCCGCCTCTCACCCCATCACCCCCACCCCCAAGCCGCCCCAGACTTGAAACTTTTTTTTTTTTTTTTTACATATTTCTTTGTTGTTTTAGTCAATTTTTACACATATATGTTGCCCCATCCACCCCCACCCCCTCAACCCACTCCTGCCTCTCACCCTCACCCCCGCTCCACCCCCCCTCCCCCCTGAAACTATTATATTATTTTTTTTACATATTTCTTTGTTGCTTTTGTCAATTCTTACACATATATGTTGCAACCCCCCTCCCCCCTCTCACCCCATCACCCCCACCCCCACCCCGCCCACCGCCCAACACTTGGAACTTTTATTTTTTTTACATATTTCTTTATTGTTTTAGTCAATTCTTACACACATATGTTCCCCCTTCCCCCACCCCCCCCCCACACAACCTCCCCCATCCCGACCCACTCCCGCCTCTCACCCCCGCTCCCCCCCCCCCACCCAACCCCCACTTGAAAATCTAATTTTGTTGTTGTTTTTAGCTCTACTGGCCGCAGGCCAGCAGAGCTTATGGGATGGCGAGTTGTCCGTCGTCCGTCGTCCGTCCGTCGTCCGTCCGTCCGTCCGTCTGTTAACTTTTGCCATGTGAACACTCTAGGGCCTTCATTATTAATCGAATCTTTACGAAACTTTGCCAGTGTCTTTATATCAATGAAAGCTCGGACAAGTTCGAAAACCAGCCGGATCGGATAAATTTCACCGGAGTTATGGCCTTTGTTTGCTGAAAAATTCCATATTAAGCCTTGTGAACACTCTAGCACCTTCATTTATTATTTGATCTTTACCAAAATTGCACAGATTGTTAATATCAATAAAAGCTCGGACAAGTTCGAATACCAGCCAAATCGGATAAGTAACACCGGAGTTATGGCCCTTGTTTTTTTCTGAAAATTGTCATTTTCTGCCTTGTGAACACTGTAACACCTTCATTGATTACTTGATCGTCACCAAACTTGCACAGCTTGTTAATACCAATGATAGCTTGGACAAGTTCGAAAATCAGCTAAATTGGTTCAGTAACACCAGAGTTATGGCCCTTGTTTTTTTCTGGAAAATGCCATTTTCTGCCTTGTGAACACTCTAGCACATTCATTTATTATTTTATATTTACCAAACTTGCACAGATTGTTAATATCACTAAAAGCTCAAACAAGTTCGAAAACCAGCTAAATCGGATGAGTAACACCGGAGTTATGGCCCTTGTTTTTTCTGAAAAATGCTATTTTCTGCCTTGTGAACACTCTAGGGCCTTGAATATTAATCGAACCTTTACTTAACTTTGCCACTGTCTTTATATCAATGAAAGCTCGGACAAGTTCGAAAACCGGCAAGATCGAAATAATTTCACCGGTGTTATGGCCCTTGTTTTGGTGAAAAATGCCATATTAAGCCTTGTGAACACTCTAGCACCTTCATTTATTATTTGATTTTTACCAAACTTGCACAGATTGTTAATATTAATGACAGTTCAGACAATTGCGAAAACCAGCTAGATCGGATCAATAACAGCGGAGTTATTGCCCTTGATTTAGTTAAAATTGCTATATTTTGCCTCATTAAGATGATAGGCCCTTCATCTTTCATCCAATCTTTACCAAACTGTACCAGATTGTTGATATAAATGAGAGCTAGGACAAGTTCGAAAACTAGCTGGATCTGACCATTAACAGTGGAGTTATGGCCCTTGATTTAGTTAAAAATGCTATATTTTGCCTCGCTAAGACGATAGGGCCTTTATCTTTCAATCAATCTTTACCAAACTTTACCAGATTGTTTATATAAATGAAAGCTCGGACATTTCGAAGATCAGCCTGATCGGACCAGTAACAGCGGAGTTATGGCCCTTGATTTAGTTAAAAATGCTATATTTTGCCTCGTTAATTCGATAGGGCTTTCATCTGATCTTTACAAAACTTTAACTGATTGTTTATATCAATGACAGCTCTAACAATTTCGAAAACCAGCCAGATCGGACCAGTAACAGATGAGTTATGGCCCTTGATTTAGTTAAATTTTTTATATTTTGCCTCGTTAATGCGATACGGCCTTCATCTTTCATCTGATCTTTACAAAACTTTACCTGATTGTTTATATCAATGACAGCTCAGACAATTTCGAAAACCAGCCAGATTGGACCAGTAACAGATGAGTTATGGCCCCTGATTTAGTTAAAAATGCTATACTTTGCCTCATTAAGACGATAGGGCCTTCATTTTTCATGCGATCTTTATGAAACTTTATTACTAGACTGTTAATATCAATGTCAGCTCGGTCAAGTTCGAAAACCAGCCAGATCGGACCAGTAACAGTGGAGTTATGGCCCTTGATTTAGTTAAAATCCTATATTTTGCCTCGTTAAGACGATAAGGCATCTTTCATCCGATCTTTAAGAAACTTTACCAGATTGTTAATATCAATGAAAGCTTGGACAAGTTCGAAAAACATTCAGATTGGACCATTTACATTGGAGTCATGGCCCTTGAATTTCTGAAATATGCTATATCTTGGCCTCATTAAAATGAAAGGGCCTTCATTTGGCTGGATTTCTTTGAAACTTTGCAGGGATGATCAGTACCAAGCCTAGTTATACATAGTCACCGTGTTCCACTTGAATGATTTTGGCAGAGTTATAGCCCTTTGAATGTTTTAATACACAAACTTTGTTCTGACTAGTTCTCTTGAACCCCTGGCCGGATTAAACAAAACGTTTTAGGGATGATCAATTATATGTCTAGTTGTGCAAATCATAGCCGTGTTCCGGTTGAATGATTTTTGGCGGAGTTATGGCCCTTTAAAGGTTTTAATACACAAACTTTGTTCTGATCTACTTCTCCTGAACCGCTTGCCAGATTTCAATGAAACTTTGCAGGGATGATCAGCACCAAGCCTAGTTGTGCATGTCATCGTCATGTTTCGGTTTACAGATATTTTGCAAAGTTATGGCCCTTTAAATGATTTTGATACCACAATTTTTATCTGGGCTAGTTCTCCTGAACCCCTGGCTGGATACAGACGAAACTTGACAAGGATGATCAGTATCAAGCCTGGTTATGCATAACATCGCCATATTTCGGTTGAATGATTTTTGGCAGAGTTGTGACCCTTTAAATGTTTTAATACACAAACTTTGTCCAGATTAGTCTCTTCTGAACTCTTTGCCAGATTTCAGTGAATCTTGGCGAGGATGATCAGTACTAAGCCTAGTTGCACCTGTCGTAGCCATGTTCTGGTTGAATGATGTTTGAAAGACTTATGGCGCCTTATACATAAACTTTATCCTGAGCCAGTAGAGCGTCCACAGGCCCTCTTGGGCCTCTTGTTTTTACATATTTCTGTGTTGTTTTAGTCATTTCCTCCCCACCGCCCCAACCCACTCCCGCCTCTCCCCCCGTTCTCCCCCACATCCCACCCCAACTTGAAACTTTTTTTTACCTATTTCTGTGTTGCTTTTGTCAATTCTTACACATATATGTCAGACCCATATCAGACCCACAATATCAGACACAAAAACTAGTATTGTGTACATATAGGTCTGCATCTCACTGGTTTGTTCTAGGTCAGACTTTAAGTCTTATAACTATGAGTGATAGCGTAAGTTTGATGTAATTGTAGGTCTGACATGAGTCTGAAAGTGTAGGTCTGTCTGACATGCATCAAATAGTGAAAGTTTGATATTTTGGATAGATCTGGAATGAGTCTGTCTGACATTCAATGTGCATATATTGCCCATACAATATCAGACTGATATCAGACCTACAATATGAGACCCTTGTCAGACCCACACTTTCAGACCCATGTCAGACCTACACTACTAGATACACTCATAGCAGACCCATGTCAGACGCTCATATCAGACCTTTTATATCAGACTCATGTCAGACCTTAAATATTGGGTTTGCCTCCAGCATACAAAATATCGTTGGTTTGATCTGAGTCGTAACTATTTAAAGTTGTGATATGATAGTGTAAGTAAGTTCTTAGTTAGGGTCTGGTATAATAAGTCTGGTAGTGTAGGTTTGAGCCATGTCTGGTATGCTACCTACTTTTCAGTTCATACTGCACTAAAACTAGTGCATACCATTTCATTTTTTACTTTATTTTTAATTTGCAGTCTGCATAACCATAGCTGCAGTGACCGTTATGTCTATTATTTTCTCTACAATTTTAACTGAAATGGAAATATTCAATTTCGAGTTTAAATTAAAAAACTTCGTAATCACCGATTCATGTCATATTTGGGGTGGCAGCAAAAACAAAGATGGCTATGGTGTTATCCGCGTTACTTTTCGTGGTCACCGAAAATGGGTAACTGTTCATAGGCTGATGTTCTACATATCATCAGAATGTGAACAGTTACCCAGCCATCTGCATGTGTCACATATGTGTCACCAAAAACTTTGCATTAATTTTAAGCATTTAAGTTTGAAAACTTGTTTAGTAAATAATCAGCGTTTGTAGAAATGAAGGCATTTGTAATGGTTACCGTGGCTATAGGCCGTGCCTTCTATGAGAATGGGTAATTATTATGTTGATATGTTAAAACAAAGGCATGTTTAAATTTTAAATATTTGGATTTATTCCATAGTTATGTTCATGATTGTTAGATGTTACAGTTTCATAAAAATTAGTGTTTAAAAGTTTCCTGTTACTTCGTCGTTTGCGGGATATATAACGGTTGTGCTTGTATTTGACTGTTTCCGACAGCTGTGTGCGATACTTACTCAACCGATCGCGTTGAGCCATGTGTATTGTGAAAGGGTCTACCGTCACATATTTCAATCCAGCCTTTTTAGCTAACAATTGAGCAGACTTGCCTGTTCCATGTGCTGAGGAGTGAACTGCAGAATGGCACAGACCTAAAAAATTACGGCTCCACAGAATGTTTTTTGATGCATACGTAATCACTCGACTGTTTAAATGTTCACACTTGTTTGTTGTGTAGAGTTTGGAAATGCGACCCAACATTTCTCCTGAAAATACTTTATCAAGTACCCGTTTGATGTTTTTATGGTCTTCCTTTGAAATCTTTATGTGTTTGCCATATGGCAAAAAGTTGGTGGAATAGCTGGCAAGATGGGCATGACACACTGTTGAATATATTCTGCACTGGGCATGAATGTTGCTAAAGCAGGGCAGTATATTGTTTATTGCTGCCCTGCCCTTTTCGACAAACTGCTTCTCGGATACACTCTTTTTTTTCATATGCGTCAGTTCAAGCCTTACGCGCGCCCGAACGCATGATGCAAGCTTTTGGGAAAATATGACCTTGTCAGTGCCTGGCGGTACACTTTTAATTTTAATGGCCTTTATTTGTTTTGCAAAGTACGCATTCTGTGCACAAAGCATACATAATATGATATTGGGTGAGTAATTGTCCCTTGTAATTCTCGCACAGTCTTTCCCACCTTTGCACTTGCATCGCTGGTTATCGAGTTTACTTTTAAAAGATTTCCATTTTCAATTTCCGTGATCAACGTTTTTGTCGAAATTGACTCACTGCGCTGTATGGAGTCATTTGAGTTGTAGTTTTTATAACAGTTTTTATGAGTACAGTGATGTTTTGTACATGTTTTGCACAAAACATTTAATCCAAGGACCAATTTGTTGCGTGTGCTAATTTCCACCACTGGTGTGAATGACTGAGAATCAGCCTCATAGCCCTCTTTCGGTCTACTGTTGTAGGCTGTATCCACTGGGTTCGTGAGTGCTATAACGGAACGGACAAATTGTTGACTTTCATACATTGACTGCACATTTAAGGTTGTCATGCAGTCGTTTAGTTCATTCATCTTTTTGAACAACATGGAGTTGCTAGGGGGGTTGATGTTTAAACTTGCTAAAATGAATGACAAGTCACTAGGGCCAACTTTTGCTTTCATTGCTGCAAGCAGGAGGCTGTCATTTAGAGAACCGCTTGGTGGGCCTCTCTTGTTTCTACGAACCTCTTTAAATAGCTTATGGGGCGGTGATGAGAAGCCACAATATTCGCAGTTAGACTTTACTGTAAGGCACAGGTCCTGACGCTTCGATATCGCAACTGTTGGCATGGGTGTATGACATTTAGTGTCTTTACAATGACTTGACAATGAGCGCAATAGCTGGTTTAAAGATTTCATGCTGATGATGATATTTTCATCCGCTTCCAGGGCCTCCAGTTCCTGTGATTCGTCGCAGCGTACAGGCCGCAACTTTACTACAGGATTGTGTTGACTGTATTGAAGATTTGCTTCCAGGGGGTCCCAAAGGGGGGGGGGGGGTGTGTGTTCACGTGATCACGTAAAATAAAAACAAGGATCACGTCTTCACGTGAAAATAGCAGAACTTTCACATTTCACGTTAAATGTGGATGAGCAGACGTAAAGCGCTATAGGCTCGAGCTTCTCTAGTACAATGTGTGGGTTGCAACAACAACAAAAAACAAAAACAAAAAAAAACCACACACAATCACACACAAACTTGAGCCGTCAGATGTATTCTGAGGCTTTGAAATTGACAACAGCATTTTGGCATCTCATGTGGTATAGAAGTTATGACAAAAAGAGAAAATTTCACATACCTAGGTCATTTCTTGCAAATGTTCAGCTTGGATCATATAGGTCACTGATAGGTTATTATTATATGATTACACAATCAATTCATCTCGATGACTCAGTCACTCACAGCTTTGCTCAGTACAAGACTGTCTGTTTGTTTCAATATAGTTACAGGACATTAACAGAATTACATATCCATCATTACTCTTGGCTTTACCGTCCTTCGAGATCTTGTTTGCGTTCTTGTGACAGCAAGATTTAAGAACTGAGTGTATACAATTTCATCTGATTCTAGGCTGTCACTGTCTTCACATTCACTGTCAATGTCATTCTCGTCATCAAATTCGGCGTCAGTATCGTATTCGGTCTGTGGAGTCAATTCCTGAGATGGTGTGTTTGTCTTGAAGGCGAAGTCAATGTGCTGTTCTGGACAGGTATATGCTGTTTCAGGAAGTGTGCCAGCTCTGTCCTTTGTTGTGTCTGATCGCACATATCTCTGTCTGACACACTTCCCATGCATTTCTGCCCAGGACAACATTTTTTTGCAGTCTTCTGGTGACATTTGTGCTGGTCTGGTGCGTGGATGCTTCGGAAATTGCCTTAGTGGAATACCTGTATCAGGAATTGGGTAATACGACTTCCGATGAGTGAAATAGTGAACTGACCACTTGGTAAGTCGCTTTACTGATTCACGAACAATTTCATGGAAGTCCCTGGTGTACTGAGCCATGGAGGGGAGTTCATGCCGGATGTGGCTTGTAGCATGGAAATGTTCGATCTGACCTGTTAGACAAGACTGCATATTGACAGTGGATGAAGGAAGATCTTGCTGAAGTTGTTTTAGACCAGTGCACACCATTTCAATAGAACGACGGGTCTTTTCAGAAATTGCTCCTTGGGGACCGTTCAGACATATTTGCTTGCCACGTAGGGACTTAGATCGTATCGACGCAGCATGTGACTGGACTACTTCAAGAAGGGATTCTGCTTCCTCTATAGCCTCAGATATTGTGGCTTTTCTGGGTTGTTCCCCTCTCAAGTGAATCCCAAAGGCCGAGTAAAAGCCACCAAGAGCGTTCATAAGTTTCACTATTTCGGATATGCCGGTTATCATCTTAACACAGCCAGTAACTGGGTCACACACATAAAGTGTTTTCTGCTCTGCAGTGACTGACGAAAGCCCTGAAAATGATGCATTATGTGATGATCCTACGGCATTTCCTTTCTCTCCTGAGCCTGCTACTATGTCTACACAATTGTTCCTCCACAATTTCAACTGATTTCCACCTTTGTCACAAAACAGAACACCACTTTCAAATGCACATATGCCAGAAACTTCCGAACAAATGTCAGATCCGTTACTGATAATACTAGTGTACTGTCTCGAAGCAAATTCCACAGACCACACACCACCTTGTATCCCTGATACCGATACATAGAGACTGCCTGTGTGTGGGCACATGTCAATAACAGAATGCCAACTATCATTGTAGGAACAGAAATCAGATTTCTCCCCCAACAAACCTATTCCATCCCTCTTTGTATGGATTTCATAGATCTTCCTTGAACCGTCATTACTCACTAACAACAAGTCATCTAAAGCAACCACACTTGTTGGCTTGGATAGGGTCACTGCCAAACCAGATACATCAGTCAAGTTAACAGCGGTAGCACTAAGTTCATGTCTCTCATATTTTATACGCAGTTGGGCCAAATATTGGGTGAGACGATCTTTGAGCTGTGGCACTGTTCCTGATGTTTGCAGCTCGCGACTTTCTAGCTCGGTTATGAGTTCTTCCTTCTTAAGGGAACCAACTTTCAGAGTTAGTACAGAATCAACTGGAAAGCATCTCAACAACCCTGATTCACATTCTGGAACATATGCTACACCTTCATGGTAAAGTAAGTTCCTTCCATCGCAAAGTTTATCTGCTAGCACTTTCAGAGTGACAGGATAATGCAACCTGGCTTGCACAAGGCGGGACCTAGTTGTGTTTGGATCATAGTCAAGAAAAAGAACTGTGCCAAAAGGCCCGACTGACACAGCAATTGGATGTTTGTATAGACTAGGTTTATTAGTTTCTTCAAAGCGAAGTGTTTCTGGAACAAGAGTGTGGACAATCTTCTCAATTCCAGCCAATGTTGCCGTCACATCTGGTTTAGTTAGACGTATCACAGGATCCACTGCCATACGTTCTCGATTTCTCACATCCTCTGCTTTCAACAACTTTTGTTAAGAACTTTTTAAAGTGGGGTCCCCCCACTTTCTCAAGCTCCGTAACAGAGATAAACAGCCTCGTTCACCATTCATCATTAAAAACCAGTTGGCAAATGAGCACTTGACACTTTTTCCAACGTGGATTACGTCAGGCAGAGGTGTAATAAGAGATAGTGATGGTCTTGAAATACCCATTTCCCGTTCCCTGAAAATTGCCTCCATTGCCTTCTTATTTCCTTCCTCACAATCCAAGGTCAGTACTTGTACTGACAGTTTCTGACACTTGACACAACTGTCCATGCAATTATCACAAGATCTGAGGTTTGGAATGAAGGATGTGTGCCCTTTAGCAGAACAAGTCTCACAGACAGATGAAAGGTTATTACAGGTCACACAAAAGCTGAAGCACGATATGTCCTTCGGATTAAGAATTGTCTGATCTGTGGTCATTTTGTCTAGGCACTCCTTGCAAACAGACAGCAGATCTGCATGATCTAATAGTGTCTGTTTGGTGTTTGCACCAGTCTTCCCACATTTTGTGGCATAATCGACAGCAAATGGCAGGGAAATCTGATTGGCCATGTCAGTTACAAATGTAACGACCGCCTCAGTGATAAATTTCTTCTTAAGTTCGGCAGCTGCTAAGTCAGGATTTTGTTGGACATACTTCAAAGACACAGACTCATTGAGACCGATATTTAGTTTCAAATTGTTGTCAAACTCAATGGCAGGCTTGAGGGCGGTGCCATCACTTGCAATGACAACAGGAACAGACCGTACGTACACGTCATCGATCAATGCGGTTAGCTTTTCACGTGTTCCGGCCAATGTATGGAAAGCTTGAAGAAGAGTTTTCTGCACCCCACTTTCTGCTGTATAACCACTTTTTACTTTTGCCCTTGTGATAGCCGATGGTCCTCCGAAATTAGCATTCACAAATGTAAACTCATTTATACCGCCACGCCCTGTCCCAAAATGCATGGGTCCACGAACAAAGTTTGCTACGTTCTCTCCACCTAGGTACTGAAGGGTGTTAAAAAATTGTAGTACTTCCTCATTCCACTGGAAATCACCTTTCCTCGTGGGATCAGAAAGTGCATAATCGCAAACATTGTTCAAATAAATGTACATGAATGAGGAAGGGGGTAACTTTCCCTTATCTATGACATGCTGTAATTTCAATGTCAGACTGTCAGGTTCAGAATAAATGATACCTGCAGGTTCATCATCACTGTCATATTCACTATCACTGCCACAGCAGTCTTCTTCAATAACACAATCAATGTCTGGCTTATTCAGGGCAGTAAGGTCAAAATCGTCACAGACAGCACATGCAAAATCATCCACATCTTCATCACAAACTGAATCCGTGTCTGAGTTCACCAGAATGCATAATCTACAAGTAACAACAGATACTGAAAATACTGAAAACTAAAAGACACAAGTAATATACCAATATCATTATTAAATTGAATATGATATATCTCGACAAAAACTTTAGTCATAAATTTATCTATGATTCATGTTTAAGTAAGTTTGCGATCAAAACTAACTATCACAAAAATATTATTATATTAGAACTCAAATGGCAATTTATAATAATATTTACATTTGTATTGTAAGTATACTATATGACAAGATTTGAGGCCGACTGCATTCATTTTCATAATACCCAATAAATGCAATAGGCCCGCATTACTCCGGACTACTCAGTTCCGGCATTTGTATACTTGCACGCGCACCTAAGACGTATTCAATTAACTGCTCAATTATTAAAAAAATTAACGAAAAAAATGATTTTTATAGATGTGATAAAGTTGTATAAGTAAAACACAATTTGTTACATTTGTTGAAATATGTTTGGTTGTTTGGTTTATTATGCACTATATTTGATGGGAGGCGGTGTTCAGGCTGTTCTTTGTATTGAACATCACGTGCGTTAAAGCATGTAAAATAAACCAGGTTCTTTACAGCCAGGGTGATATTACTGTGCAGAACGGCCTTGAATGTAAATATAAGCATTGAATAGCTTACTTCTTGCGTTCATCGTCAAATGAATTCAATAGGTTTTACAGGCTAATTAATCATGAAGCGCTACCGCGCTCCATTCATATGATCATGAATGCAAGAAATAAGCTATTCAATACTTAAACTAGAACTGTCAGCAAAGCACGACTAAAATATCCCCCGCAGGCATACCATGTTAGTTAAATATATGTGCATTTCAAAATGTCGTCCATCTTGGATATGTCGGCCATCTTGGATATGGTCGCCATCTTTGATTTAGTGAATATTCTATATATGTCTTGCTTCCATCTACATGCATGCAAAAGCACAGCACATTTGGTCAATAAGTAAGTACACAGTAGCAAATTCGTGTTTTTCAATATGGCGGCCAGTTTTTCAATATTGCGGCCACGGCGGCCATCTTGGATTTTTAAACCTGAACATTTGTTTTGCCATGCACACCTACACACCTCAATAAACAATTGTGTTGCAAAAGCATAGCACATTGGTCAATAAGTAAGTGCACATTATCAAGTTAATGTTTTCCAATATGGCAGCCACGTCGGCCATCTTGGATTTTGGATACTGACAAAAACAATTTGCCATGCACACCTACATACCCCAATAAACAATTGTGTTGCAAAAGCACAGCACATTTGGTCAATAAGAAATTGCACAGTAGCAAATTAATGTTTTTCAAGATAGCGGCCCTTTTTGAATCTGAAAAAAAAATTGGCATGCACATCTACACACCTCAATAACCATTTATGTTAAATTTCTTTACATTCCCATCAGTAGTTTTAGAGGAGTTGCGTTCACATGATTGTGTACACAGACAGACAGACAGACAGACGGACGGACGGACGGACAGACAGAAAGACAACCTGATTTCAGTATACCCCCCTCAACGTCGTTGGCGGGGGTATAATAAATACAGGTGAATACTGGGAACAAGTTCTACATTAGTCATATTGATACATTTGGCACATAATAAATACTGATAAAGGTGATCCTTTGAGAGCAACAAACACAATTCAGAGAATAAAGCAGCAGACTCGGTTTTATTGAGTCTGTTCATGAGTCATTTTAAAAACATGTCAAAATGTCCAGACCATATATACTGGGAACAAGGTCTACATCTAGATAAATTAAGCACATGGTCCTTTTAAAACCAGGTCAAAATGTCCAGGCTATATATAGTGCGAACAAAGTCTACATCTTGATAAATTTGGCATAATTACAAGTCAGGACCTTCCGTCTCTGTCCCCAGAACAAGGTCCATGTCCACTTCTTCAAGGCTGATGTCCTCCTGGATTCCGTCTGTGGCTGGAACCTTTCCAAGAAAAGAGGCCATCACGTTCATCATCCCTTTCATTTCCTTAGCCTGCTTAGTTGTCTCTTCCTTCGGGCCAGCATTTTTCGCAACACAAATGTCATAATGTTTCTGTTTGAAGTATTTGACTCTGCCTTTGTTGTTTCTATCTGCAGCACAGATTTTCTTGATCTGCAGGCAGATCCCACATTTGAACACGTGCTCAGATAGAGCACTGCTTTCACTTAGCTGGGAGAGTTCAGCATTTAGTGTGTTTAATGCCTCTGCTTGTCTCTCTGGTCTTTCAACTTCACCGTCACTAGCCTTAAGGCGTTTTACTAGTTCGCGATCTTCCTGTCGCTCGGGTTTCAGTTTTCGTCCCCTCTTCTTTGTCTTAGGATTGGAACTGGAATCTAAAAATATATCAAAAAAAATACTGACTTCAAGTGAATAAAGTAATACAAAATAATTCGGGCCATCGCTGATCTCCACCTTTTTCAAGTGTAAGTCACAATGCAAAGATTACCTCTCCTAGCTTTGCTTTCTGTTGAAGGAAATGAAGGATTAATTAAAAATTATTGTAAATATATCAGGTAAAACTATTACAAAATAAGGGATGATAAAAATAAGGGATGATATGGTAGTAATATAAACTATATATGTAAATTAACAAATGTCCGAAAAGGGGTATATAAAAAAGTAAATATATACAAGAACATATTATAAGGATTTATATAGTCTGACTTCCTTCAGGAAGTCTAAAACTAGACTAAAATCTATAGTATTAAATAACTCGGTCATAGTATAAACATTGTAGTACCTTTGACGCATAGGATCAAAGTCTACACATTCCAGCAATATGTGTTTGACCGTTAACGGTGCAAAGCATGTTAAGACCATGGTCATTTGACCCTGGTCATCCATGGTCAGAAATGACCATGGTTGTCCATGGTGTCAATATTGCTAGATGTTAAGACCATGGTCAACCCAGGTTAATGATGGTCAACCATGGTTATTAGACCATGGTTCTGAAACAAAATGTGTACAAGGTAATTTTGGAAAAAATAAGAAAAAATAATTTATAGTTTACAAGAAATTTACAATCAACATTCTGAACTTGTTTATATGCATATGTGCTGGATATTCCATTCTAAAAATAAAGTTTCATTCATGAACTGTTCTTGAACGGTTCTGGGATACTTGTTCCAAGAACTGTTCATGAAATGTTCTTCATCTGTTCTAGAACAGTTCAGATACAGTTCTTGAACGTTAAATGACTCATGAGACAAAATTTCTGGAACTATCATTTTTGAACCATTCAAGAACAGAAGTTCTAGAATAGTTCTTGAACGGTTCTGGGATAATTATTCAAGAACTGTTTCATGAAATGTTCTTCATCTGTTCTAGAACAGTTCTGATACAGTTCTTGAATGTTAAACGAGACAAAATTTCTGGAACTATCATTCTTGAACCATTCAGGGATAATTGTTCAAGAACTAAAGCTCTAGAATAGTTCTGGAACTTGTGTTCTAGAACTTAAAAACCAAAAACTTCTTGTCGAGTTTGACCGTAAATCACACTCTGACAACCTTCTAAAAATAAGATCTTTTGTCAATATCCCTATTGAGGTGATACCTCATATCTCCCTCAACATTTCAAAATGTGTGGTACGCTCTAGTGAACTTGAGCACTGCACCGTTGAGGAAATGACATTTAAACTCAAATCACAAGGTGTGACTGAAGTAGTTCGTTTGAATACAAGGCGGAGTGGCACTCTCACTCCTACTAATACATTCGTGCTTACTTTCAGCACACCAACTCTTCCTCAAACTGGATATATTATTCTACCAGTAGACCCTTTTATCCAAAACCCTCTCAGATGTTTCACTTGCCAACATTTTGGGAATCATCGAGAAAGATGCAAGAGAACTGCCGTTTGCGCGCACTGTGGTCAACAGGGCACAGCGATTTCTCTAATTGAAAAAATCCCGCCTCTTGCGTTAATTGCAAGGGGGCCCAGGGGCTTTCTCGAAAGACTGTCCGAAATGGAAACACGAGAGAGAAATTCAGAAAATCAAAATAGAAAAAAATATCTCTTTCCCAGAAGCTAGAAAACGTGTCTAAAGTCTTACTCCGCCCACTCCATCTGGCAAATCGTACGCCGATGCGAGTAGGGTTGAGAAACAAGCTATCAGGGCTATCGCGGTGCAGACCATGATAACCTGGCCAATAGACTTCCGACAGGTTTGCTACTATTGTACTCTCTCTGTTCAGAAATCCTCTAAAACATCTTCAGCCTCTCAAACTGTGGTCCTCTTAAATAAGTAGCTCCCAAACCTATTGTGACTTCCAAGCCTAAACTCCCTCAACAACTACATCTACTGCATCTACTTCATCTATTCCGAAATCGACGAACTCTGGTGCAACCAAACCCGACGAACTCTTCCAAAGGTTCGTCAATTCCGGAACTCTCCCAAGAGTTCGTCACCAAGCAGAACTGCTGCCACGGACGTGACGGCAAGACAAAAGAAAACTCCCGGGTTAGGGAAGCAGTCAAAAGGATCTGATGATCCGATTGAACTGCACAACAGATTTGGAGACTTGGGAGATGGAGGTTGATGATCCAATCCAGCACGTCTGGAACTCCCAAAATCTCCAAAGTCACCAAGGTCTGCCAAACCCAAAGGCCGTATACCCATACTTCCGCCTTAGTGACATCACTGGGAGGGTTTTACTTGATCCTTTTTTACCTACTCACACATCTATTTATAGATTCATATTACATCACTTTTAACCTTGACACTCTTGCCCATAACATGGAAAACTGTCTTTTAACTGGTCTAAAATATGCAAATGGACCACCATGCTACAGTGAAACAAAAAATGGCGGCGCGTACTTGGTGAATTCTTAGTGATCGACCAAACTGGAGTCTGATATTTGGCTTCTTCAGTGAACTGACACTGTTATTCTTGGTACAGTGAAACAAAAAATAGCGGCGCGCACTTGGTGAATTCATAGTGATCGACCAAACTGGAGTCTGATATTTGACTTCTTCAGTGAACTGACACTGTTATTCTTGGTACAGTGAAACAAAAAATGGCGGCGCGCACTTGGTGAATTCATAGCGATCGACCAAACTGTAGTCTGATATTTGACTTCTTCAGTGAACTGACACAGTTATTCTTGGTAGATATTACAAAATGATGTTTAATCTTTAAAGTTTGATTACTTAAAAATAAAATGGCACATATTTAATAACAATTTAGGGTCTATATTTATGACCTATTTAACATTGTGTCATATAAACTGGGCATGCGCAGAATGTATTGTCATCGCTAGAGCAGACTTATTGCCCATGATTACCAGGTGAGCGATCTAAGGCCATCCTAGCCGTGTTGTTTTTGCAATGTTTTAAAAGAAGTACTGATGGGAATATTATGTCGACAACCCTTGAAATGAGCCGTTTTAGCCAGTAGAGCGTCCACAGGCCCTCTTGTTTTCACATATGTCTTGTGCTTACCTAGCACTCGCCCATATCTTGTTATTTAAAGCGATAGTCTACCTGGCTCAATGGCACAATGTTTTTGCCTTCCTGGCACAACTCAGTTTAAGGTTAATTATGCTAGATCTATGAGCAATATCTTCTGCAGTACACCGATATATTCTTGTTTATTTACACCAATATCATGAAGTAATTTGCTTTTTACAGATGTTTATAAAAAAAACATTTTCCCTACCTGGTAGTTTTCTAATCAGGTTTTTCACGGCTACGTAACGGTCAACTGCACCGCTTAGTGCGGTTACGTAATTTTAAGTTGATTGTCTTCCGGTGTTCAAAGAAATATGAAAAGATCGGACAGGGAAAGTAGCATTCAAGGAGGACAGTCTACCACAAAACACAGAAACAAACATGCAAACATGCAAACATGCAAACATGCAAACAGACAATTGAATTGAAATGGATTTTATAGTCGCACCAACAGCTAAGGTCATATGGCGACTTTCCAGCTTCCATTGGTGGATGAAGACCCCAGGTGCCCCTCCGGGCAATTTTCGCGCAAGGGCGGGCACCTGGGTAGAACCACCGACGTTCCTCAAGCCAGCTGGATAGCTTCCTCACATAAAGATTCCTAGGCCCCTGAGCTACAGCGGTGAGGGGCAAGTGATTTCAAGTCAGAGACGTTAACCACTCGGCCACGGACGCCCCCTCAAACAGACAAACATTAAGGCAAAAGTAATAATAAAAGTTAACGACATTACAAACACAAAAGGGTTGACAATATGGCTACCGCCTTGGAATGGTCAGTGGCAAATCAAATGATTTACGGGGCCGAATGACGTCATAATGCGAATCTAACAGCTATGGTAAGTATTTTTACTTTTTAATATTTTTTTTTTTTAATAATAATTTTAAAAAGTATTTTTACCATAGCTGTTACGTTCGCATTATGACGTCATTCGGCCCCGTCATTCATTTAAAAATGGCGGTTTCATTTGTAAAGTCTCCTAGTGCCGATAACAAGTGGCGAAATACTCGTTGTTATGTGACTTTCTCGTGATACGGACTATGCAAACTGATAAAATATGGATTTATTTACGTATCGGTGCTTTACGTTAGTGAATTGATTGTGATTTGAAGCTGTAATACTGCGCTGAACTTAACGGAATTAACGGACACCTGCATTTCGGTAAAATTCATTTGTTTACATTGGGGACATAGACAAAGACGAGCAGTATCAAATTGCACTTTGGTGACTTTGAACTCGGATATCTCAGCGAATTTACAAGGGATCGTAGGAAGAAAAGTATTGTTGGATAGGAAATTCATTTCTACACATGTAAGTTTATAGTGTGCATGTAATTGAGATTGTTTCGAACGTCTGCTTGACCTCTGAAAAAGAACACCAGCATTTTCCAAAATTTCCTGGATATTTTAAGATATAGATCACTTTTTCTACAATTTTTTGGAAAGTGACTGTAAAAACAGCGAGATCGGTCGAAGGAGAAACGAAATATCTCCAGGATTAACAAATCCCGAGAGATGATATACCTGTGGTAGATTATGTAATAACAGACGGGTCGAATCACATTTTGCTTTTTTTGATCTATGTAAGTGTATAAAATTGGTCGTAAAAATAACAAGCCTACCTACCTGTTTATTCCTCGTTTGTCTACATTAACTTGAACACCGCACTAAGCGGTGCAGAACCAGTGCAGAACCAGTGCAGATCCAGGATTTAAACATTTGGGTGTAGGGGGATTGTGGGTGCTTCTTCATTGTGCTGATCCTTCAACATGCTACTGAATAGTGAGTTTAAATATAGGGGTATTCATAATTCAAGCTTGCTGAATCAATAAGTGATGTCACTGTATTCACCGTTAGAATGTGTGTGTGTGGCGGGGTGGGGAGGCATACATAGCAGAATTAGACAACAACACAGTGAATTGTAAACTATAAAGGCAGCGAAAACTTGTAATGGACTCCGGTCGTTATAGAGGCCCATTTAGGTGGTAGTGGTGGTGGGGTGGAGTGGTCGAGGGGGTCATATGTCCTATATGGCATATGAATAAAATATTTGCCTCATATGGCATACTAAAACAAGAGGCACAAGAGGGCCTGTGGACGCTCTACTGGCTAATATAGCTCTTATAACATCAATGAAGCAAGTGACTATCGTCTTAAAGAGGCAAAATAGAGCATTTTAACTAAATCAAGAGCCATAATTCCGCCATTACTGTGCCGATCTGGCTGGTTTTCGAACTTGGCCAGTAGAGATAATAAAAATATTTTATTTATTTTTAATAACAAAGAAATATTAAAATAATAATAGAAAAAAAGTCAAAACATCTAGTAAAGTTTGGTAAAGATCAGATGAAAAATGAAGACCCTATCGCTAACTAAATCAAGTGACTATCGTCTTAATGAGGCAAAATAGAGCATTTTAACTAAAACAAGAGCCAAAGCTCCGCTGTTACTGATCCGATCTGGCTGGTTTTCGAACTTTCCGACCTTTCATTGACATTGACAATCTATTAAAGTTTGGTAAAGATCAGATGAAAAATGGAGGCCCTATCGTTTTAACGAGGCAAAATATAGCTTTTTTAACTAAATCAAGGGCCATAACTCCGCTGTTACTGGTCCGATCTGGCTGGTTTTCTTACTTGTCCGAGCTATCATTGACATTAACAATATGGTAAAGATTGGTAAAGATCGGATAAAAGGTGAACGCCCTATCGTCTTAATGAGGAAAAAGATAGCATTTTAACTAAATCAAGGGCCATAACTCCACTGTTACTTGGCTGGTTTTCGAACTTGTCCGAGCTTTCATCTGGTAAAGTTTGGTAAAGATCAGATGAAAAATGAAGGCCCTATCGTCTTAACGAGACAAAAGTTAACGACGGACGGACGGACGACGGACAACTCGGCATCCCATACGCTCTACTGGCCGAAGGCCAACAGAGCTAACAAGAGGTCAATGACCTTGAAGCTCTACTGATTGATTTTGATTTCAGGAAGTAGTCGCTACAAACTTGTTTTTTGAAAATTTATTTTTAGCCGTGGTGGCCATCTTGAATTTCTGGCCGACCTGAAATTTTGCTAGGATCAATTAGACATCAAGAGCAACATTCCTGTGAAGTTCATGAACATCCGTCAAGTAGTTTCAGAGGAGAAGTCGCTACAAGTTTTCATTATATAACTCTATGTAAACAAAGATGGCCACTGGCAGCCATGTTTAATGTCGAATCAAAATAATGTTCGACTCGGATAACCATCATGTCATGCTGATCATTTTAGAAAAAGTCCCATATCAATATCACTTAATAGTTTTCAAGAAGTAGTCGCTACAAACTTATTTTTTAAAAATCTATTTTTAACTGTGGCAGCCATCTTGAATTTCTGGCCGATCTGAAATTTTGCTAGGATCAATTAGACATTAAGAGCAACATTCCTGTAAAGTTTCATAAAAATCCGCCAAGTAGTTTCAGAGGAGTAGTCGCTACAAGTTTTTACTATATAACTCTTTGTAAACAAAGATGGCCGCTGGAAGCCACGTTTAACGTCGAATCAAAACAATTTTTGATAAGGACCAACATCATGTCATGCTAATTATTTTAGAAAAAGTCCCATATCAATATCACTTATAGTTTTCAAGAAGTAGTCGCTACAAACTTGTATTTAAAAAATCTATTTTTAGCTTTGGCGGCCATCTTGGATTTCACATCAACATGAATTTTTGCTAGGATCAACTAGACTTCATGGGCAACATTTTTGTAAAGTTTTATGAATATCCATCCAGTAGTTTCAGAGGAGTAGTCGCTACAAATAAAAGTTAACGGACGGACAGACGGACGGACGACGGACGCCGCACCACGGCATAAGCTCTGCTGATCTCTGATCAGTAGAGCTAAAAATTGTTTTTGTTCTATATGGACAAAAACAAATACGGAAAACAATGGGGAACTTTTGCGTAGTCTTTCGCCTGGTCCTTTGGTAGTGACAATATCCTACGGTGAGTGCAATCAACAAGTCCTATCACACATGGGATGTCATTCTTGTTATCACATCTAGCCTTCACATCTTCCTTCGCGCTGGTGTCGGTCGGGAACTTGATGTACTCGTCTTTGATGCTGTACAGAGCGTCTGCTACACTGTAGAAAGTATAAGGCAACTGGTGGCAGCACAGCTGTTGTGTTAACCTAGTTAACGTATCTGTAACCATCCATTCACAAATTAGAGTTCCTTCTGCTGTATTTAAATGTTGCAATGACACTTGGGGTGGGAGATAATCAATGACTCAGATGGCACACAATAATGTTCCAAAATGCTCTACACATAAAACAGAGTGTACAAAATTCCACTTTGGAAGGATGGTTTCTCATACTAGCTTAACGCGCTCGGTCACTATAGTTGAACTAAACTCCGAATTAAATGTCGGTGTATAAACTTCTCAATTGTCAAATAGTAAACGTTCTATTTATAATAACTAAGTGAATAGTTTCTACATTAACAAAATGAATATAATTTTATATAAACGTCTTGCTTCGTAATACAAATTATACTATAAACCTTTGAACCACACACACACGTTATTTTGTAACATGTATACTTGGTTTTGCTGAAAGTTTTAATGGTAAATTGTCAAGATGTGAAAGCAATTCAACCACCGCTACCTTTGACCTAATTACCTAGTGTGACTTCATATACTTTGATCAAAAGTGTGAGGGAAGCTGGCGGAGAACACCACCACCCTGTAGCCCTCTTGACTTTTTTTATGCGTGGACTTTCCGCAGGGATTCTCTACGCTAGACATTGTTTATGATACACTGAATTTTATACTTTTAGTAACCATGACAGAGGATCCGCCATTTTTGGATTTTCGTGTTGTGTACTCGTACATGTAGGTTAATGCACCAAACCTGGCAGATAAAACCCAAATATGTTAAAAGTTGAAACTGCTATAACCTTTTTTATTTCTGGATGGATTTTGATGATTTAAACAGCATTATGCTTATATTTCTTTCACATTTCAAGGAAATTAAAGAAATGAAAACTATTTATTTTTTCCCATTAAACCTAAAAAGCTCTCATGGTTACTTTTAGAGAAATCTGTATGTGTACACATGTAACGTTTCTTTATCGGTTCAGCACATTAGTATTATTGATGGGAGTCTGTGATGACCCAGGATTGGCTTTCAGTGATATTCGGTAGCTTTCGCTCTACCCGGCCCGGCAGGCTACCTTCATTGGCCGGATGTCCTCCTCTGCCTCCTTCCTCGTTTTCTTTGGCGAGCTCTTGGCTTTCTAACCCCTCGCCTTTTCCGGGCCTGTCCTTTAGGTGGGCTAGACCCTACGTCACCGCCCTCAACTAGGGGCGTCTCCCCAACAGTCTCTCTCTCAGACTTCCAGCTCGTCGCCGGATGCCGGGCCACACCCGCACCAACCTCATCCATGGATAGCTGGGCCAGGTCTCCTAAATCAGCTATCTCAGGGATGGTGGTGTCCGGGTCCAACGCCAACAGCGCGACCTCATTTCCTTCCTCTCCCGACGACAAATACCCTTCCATGAGCAATTCTAAGCTTCAGGGGACCTCCTTCGCCCCGCGAAGCTTCCCTAGACTGGGTTCCTCGTCCACTGCCCGAAAGGGGTCAGACTCCTGCGACAGGACAGAATACTTTGCTCTCCAGGCGGAGTTCTACTCCGCCCCATTGCAACGTCACTAACCACCCGGGGAAAAGACGGGTCCTGCAACAGGCGCAATCAAAGTGGATTCCGGCGCCAACGAGGCACAACAGACAATCTCATTCGATTTGAATCATTTATTAGGGAAGCTTTCGTAAAGAAAGAACATCTAGTCGCTGTATTTTTTGACTTGGAACTGCATGGAAGTACGGTATCATGAATGATCTTCATGACCTTGGTCTTAGAGGTTGATTAGCAATTTTTATAGAGAATTTCTTAGAGGACAGACAGTTTCGTGTCCGAATGGGTTCAACCCTCTCTGACATCCATGAACAGGAGATGGGTGTGCCACAGGGCAGCATACTCCCTCCCGTCTGTAGAATTTCCGATGTCCGAATCGGAATTCCGAAGATTTCCGTGGAAATATATCGGAAATTACATAAAATGTTCGGAAAATAAGTCCGAATTCGGAAAACCATACATTTCTTCGGAATATTTGTCGGACTTCGGAATTTTTTCCGCGGACTATATTCGGACATTACATAATTTTTCGGCAAATGAGAACTTAGTCGATTTATCATTCGGAAACTGCTTCAGTGTAAGGACAGTCATTTTTTGATTCGGAAAAGAACTTAGAAATTTTTAACATTATTCATTTTCAGCATCATTTAAGTTATTTTTTCAAATGAAACATTTGCGGTGAAATTGATGTATTTTATTCGTATACACGAAATACATTTAATTTAACGTGAAATTTACTACTAGTCTAGGATTCGATACAGGTAATTTTTTAACTTAGAAATTGTTATGCAGCGTGTGCTCTTTTCTAACAAGTTACTTTGAATGGTGTTTTATTTCATTCTTAGCACATGTTAGGCCATATAATTATGAGTCAATTTTTTGTGGTAGTTAGATCTTTTCTTTTTGATACACAGAAATTCTACACTATAAAAGTGTTTTTATATTATAAAATAAAAACCCTGACTATAATATATGCAAATAAGCACTACAATTCTTTTTAATTAAAAAAATATTGTATATATTGTAAGTGCTTATTAACAGTAAGAATTAAAAAATCTTACTCCCAGATTATTTAGTACTAACCAGAGTCTTATATATATAAGGACCCTGTACTAACTTATACTCATGATACACTTTTGATCATGAATACTTGAGATAAGGTAATTAATACAGATCTCCAGCACTCATACTAATGAATTTATGATACCCATATGCTATAATGTTACTCTGATCACATCTGATGTGTGTAAATTTATTAAGTCCTTAGGAGCTGACGGTGTTACAGTTAGTCATGTGACTTTTATTAGCCAATGGAACTGGTGCTACTATATTCAAACACAGATATACAGAAATATCTGGCATATTTATTTGGAACAATAATAAATAATTATGAAATATTGTTTTTAAAAGTGACTTAGGAGTGATACATTAACTTATAAAACAAGGATATACATGTACATTATTCATGCAGGATGCCATAAAAACATGGATATACAGCAGCATATAGATCTATGATAAAAGTAAGTCTTATTATTAAAAAGTTATAGAATCAAGATGCCGCTTGAATTTGTGCATGATGTTTAAGCTTTCAAAGCATTATATGAGCTTAATTAATAGCAGGACCTGTTAGAGGGCACATGGAAGATTAGTTCACAAACTAAATGTGTTACCCTCAATAAATAAAGTCTATAACAGAGTATTATATGAACCTGGAATGTGCCACTTAATCTAGAATTCACAGTAATAAGGCATGAAACTATATTTCATGTTTAGATAGTTTGATAAGCCACATAACAAGTTTAATTATTATAATCTAACTTACATATTATTGTGTTTATACCTTTTTTAAGCTGTTCTTTAACTTATTGGGTTAGACAAGCACCGTCGACCTAACGTTGGTTAGATATGCACCGTTGTCCTAACCTGGTTATACAAGTACCGTCTATCTAACCTGGGATAGACGTGCACAGTTTATCTAACCTGGGTTAGACATGCGTTGTCCATATAACCTTGGTTAGACATGCAGTTGTTATCTAAACTGGGTTAGACACGCACTGTTTATCTAACCTGGGGTAGACATGCATCGTCTATCTGGCCTGGGTTAGACATGCACCGTTTATCTAACCTGGGTTAGACATGCACCGTCTATCTAACCTGGGTTAGACATGCCCTGTTTATCTAACCTGGGTTAGAAATGCACCATCTATCTAACCTGGGTTAGACACGCACTGTTATCTAACCTGGGTTAGACATGCACCATCTATCTAACCTGGGTTAGACATGCAGTGTCCATTTAACCTGGGTAATACACGCACCGTATATCTAACCTTTGTTAAATATGCACTGTTTATGTAACCTGGGTTAGACACGCACCGACATTTAATTGGGGCTTTCTAAAAGAAAACAAAATAATGGTTACCTTATTATTATGTGTTTATTACTATATTTAATAGATATTTAATAGATATTTTAAAAATTGAATGATAATAATAGCATTTTACAACAATCAGTGAACAAAGAATTATTCTAACACGCATGGTATACATGTGTGTTTTTTATTTTTAGGATTAACTACCCTTCTTCCCTCAACTTAGCAAACGGAAAAAAATAAATGTTTTGTTTTCAAACAATTATTCCCTCTGTCCTAAAAATATGCAAACAAAAGCAGTTTAAATCGCATATACTCGAAAAATTATGCTATAAATATTACATATAACCACTCCTACTGATACTGCAACATATAACCTCTCCTACTGATACTGTGATACAAAATCACTCTTACTGATGCTGCAATATATAATCTCCGTTACTGAAAGTGGAATATATAATCACTTCTACAGGCTACAGATACTGCAATATATAATCACTCCTACTGATACTGCAATATAGAATCCCTCCTACTGATACTGCAATATATAATCACTCCTACTGATACTGCAATATAGAATCACTAATGATGATACTGCAATATATAATCACTCATACTGATACTGCAATATATAATCACTCATACTGATACTGCAATATAGAATTGCTCCAACTGATACTGCAATATAGAATATAGAATCACTCCTACAAATACTGCAATATAGAATCACTCCTACTGATACTGCATTATGTAGTCGCTCCTACTGATACTGCATTATGTAGTCGCTCTTACTGATACTGCAATATATAACCACTTCTATAGGCTACTGATATGGCAATATATAATCACTCCTACAGGCTACTGATACTGCAATATATAATCACTCCTACTGATACTGCAATATAGAATCACTCCTACTGATACTGCAATATATTCTCACACTTACTGATACTGCAATATATACTCATTCCTACAGGCTACAAATACTGCAATATAGAATGACTCCTACTGATACTGCAATATATAATCGCTCATACTGATACTGCAATATATAATCACTCCTACTGATACTGCAATATAGAATCACTCATACTGATACTGCAATATATAATCACTCATACTGATAATTCAATTTATCACATAACGTCCCTTGTTAGCAGTGTCGAACACCCATTTAACATTCTATTGTATGACACACGTGTAATACAACCTGGAACGATTTTGATTGGTTGAGTTAAACCTGTAACACTACGCAAGTTTATTAACTGAAACTATTTTATTTATTATAAATTCACCCAGATCTGAGTCATAAACTTATTATTTGTGACAGCTTATAAAAATAATGCACGTTATACAAAACATTGTTGTTGGTTTGTTAAAAAGTTGGCGTCAACTGCTATTTTGTAAAGAGGTAAAACACAAACTCTTTTATAAGCAACGTCATGTGTGAGACGCGATGTTACGTCACATATTTTATGACTTTTTGGCGCTAAAGTGTGTCCGACGTCGTTATGAATTATTTTTAATTTTAACTCGCCAAAAGGCGCGTTAAAATTAAAATAATTCATAACTCTTTCCATAAATCTTATATGAAATGAGAAACTCGTTTAAGATCCTCTATATATAATCACTCCTACTGATACTGCAATATATAGTCACTCTTACTGATACTGCAATATATAATCACTCCTGCAGGCTAGTGATAGAGCAATATATAATCACTCCTACAGGCTACTGATACTGCAGTTTATAATCACTCGTACTGATACTGCAATATAGAATCACTCCTACTGATACTGCAATATGTCACTTTTACTGATACTGCAATATATAATCACTCCTACTGATTCTGCAATATATAATCACTTCTACAGGCTACTGATACTGCAATATATAATCACTCGTACTGATACTGCAATATATAATCACTCCTACTGATACAGCAATATAGAATCACTCCTACTGAACTGCAATATATAGTCACTCTTACTGATACTGCAATATATAATCACTCCTACTGATTCTGCAATATATAATCACTTCTACGGGCTACTGATACTGCAATATATAATCACTCGTACTGATACTGCAATATATAGTCACTCTTACTGAAAATGCAATATATAATCACTTCTACTGATACTGCAATATAGAATCACTCCTACTGATACTGCAATATGTCACTTTTACTGATACTGCAATATATAATCACTCCTACTGATTCTGCAATAAATAATCACTTCTACAGGCTACTGATACTGCAATATATAATCACTCGTACTGATACTGAAATATATACTCACTCCTACAGATACTGCAATATGTAATCACTCCTACAGACACTGCAATATATACTCACTCCTACAGATACTGCAATATGTAATCACTCCTACTGATACTGCAATATACAATCACTCCTACTGATACTGCAATATACAATCACTCCTACCGACACTGCAATATATACTCACTCTTACAGATACTGCAATATATACTCATTCCTACAGACACTGCAATATGTAATCACTCCTACTGATACTGCAATACATAATCAATCATACTGATACTGCAATATATAATCACTCCTACTGATACTGCAATATATAGTCACTCTTTCTGAAAATGCAATATATAATCACTTCTACTGATACTGCAATATAGAATCACTCCTACTGATACTGCAATATAGAATCACTCCTACTGATACTGCAATATATAGTCACTCTTACTGATACTGCAATATATAATCACTCCTACTGATACTGCAATATATAATCACTCCTACTGATACTGCAATATATACTCACTCCTACAGATACTGCAATATATAATCACTCCTACTGATACTGCAATATATAATCACTCCAACTGATACTGCAATATATACAGTAATCACTCCTACTGACACTGCAATATATAATCACTCCTACGGATACTGCAATATACAATCACTCCTACCGACAATGCAATATATACTCACTCCTAGAGATACTGCAATATATACTCACTCCTACAGATACTGCAATATGTAATCACTCCTACAGACACTGCAATATATACTCACTCCTACAGATACTGCAATATGTAATCACTCCTACTGATACTGCAATATACAATCACTCCTACCGACACTGCAATATATACTCACTCTTACAGATACTGCAATATATACTCATTCCTACAGACACTGCAATATGTAATCACTCCTACTGATACTGCAATACATGATCAATCATACTGATACTGCAATATATAATCACTCCTACTGATATTGCAATTTATCACATAACATGCCTTCTGGGAGTGCAATAAAGCCAGGACTTATTTCTCGTAATACACTAGTGTATTACAGATGCAAATGAGGACCGAATCACTTTGTGTGTATACAGTAAAACATTTAATCCCAATTGTTTGAATGGTATATCATACGGTACGTTCAGACGCCTTAATTATTTATCATTATTTGAAATCTAACTTCATGAAATGAATTTTAGTAACGTTAAATTTGGTTACAGCCGCGCAAGGTATCGACATCATGTAAACAACAAAACGACCTCATGGTTTGTCTTGCAAATTGCGGCCATCAATAATACACAGTCACTCATGTAAGATCCTCTGTATGTAAATACTCCAACAGATACCACAATATATACTCACTCCTACTGATACTGCAATATACAGTCACTCCTACTGATACTGTGATATGCAATCACTCCAACTAATACTGCTATATATAATCACTCCTACTGATACTGCAATATATAATCACTGCAATACATAATCACTCCTACTGATACTGCAATATGTAATCACTCCTACTGATACTGCAATATATAATCACTCATACTGATTCTGCAATATATAATCACTCCTACTGATACTGCAATATATAATCACTCCTATATTGCTAGGAGCGAACCTTATTCACAGAGCTACTGATACGGCTTTAGTAATTTAAGAGTAGGGCATGTTTGCGGATTCCAACTCCCCTTCTATCTGGAGTAACCTATAATGTGGTGATTAAGTGTTAAACAACATTCAATTCATTGTTAAATGCGTTATCCTAAGTGAATTCAATTTAAATAATGATCCAAATCATGGCATAAGCTGTTACATTGTACATATATTACTTTTTTACAAACGTTGCCCTTAAAAGGAAAGTGTGAATGTTTAAATTACTTAATTTGCTATAAAAGAAAAAAACACCATGCACTGTTTGAATATCGCTGTTCCAACATTATGTATTACAGCTTTAAAACACTAAGTTTAGCACCAATACAACATATTTACCTTACAATGAAAAACAGATCAAACAATGTAAATATAAAGGGTGAATTCGATTCAATATTTTTTTTGGCTTCAAACATTTTAAATTAGCCTGATGTTTTTCATAGCCTGTAGAAAGAACACAATATTGAATTCAATCCTTAAATGATTACACATAATGAGACATCTTCCTTACCTTAAGTCTTGAAACCTGATAATATAATGCTATTGTTCATTTAAATCTGTTTCTATTTTCCTTCTTTTTGAGTTTAGTTCATTTTTTATCTTATTTAAATATTTTTCTTTAATTGCCTTGATCGTATTACAACACAAATCATGTCCATTTCTTTGGATGTTTATGGAGACTGTAATGGGCTCCTCCTCTAATTCATCTGAGCCCAGTTTCACGGCATCCAGGAACTGCAGAAATTTCGCAGGTAAATACTTGCCCTTCATTTTTACATCTGAAATAGGCAAAAGAATATGTAATACATTTTAAAAGATCCAACTTCGGTTGATGTAAACAATTAAATGCCAGTACTTCTTACCTAATCAAACAGCATATGAAAGCCATTTACTTTACTTTTGTTGCCCTATGTTGTTCCCGGGCAGTGAATAAGCCACTGCCGAATCCGTTGTAGTCGTAGATAGAGGGATAGAACACCCCTAAATTCATGTTCATTTTATTTTTTCTTGTTCTTTCTCATTAAAGGCTTTCATCTTGACCCCTGCACCATCTCACTCAAATCACTAGAGCAGTGGCAGAAAAACAATAAACATGACTCCATCATGATTATGTATACTGGAACATGTTATTATGTACAATAACTCCAAAGTAGGTATATCGTGCCCACTTTTAAAGCATGGTCTACAAGTTTACTGCAATATTGAGTATATTTTCAGCCCTTTATAAAACTTAGATTTTTTTCACCATTCTTATACTTTATGCACATCTGTTATATTTTGATAAAATGTTTCACATAGTACTTGAAGCAGGATTATGTATTAAACTTTCATAAAAAGCTTAATTTTGTTGTAGTCACAATCGCTGCTTACCAAGAAAGTCTGTCAGTCTTTCAATTTCTTCTGGGTACGTATCTTCAGCATCCTGCCAGTCTGCCAGTTCCATGTGTTGGATGAATGCCTGTTGAAGAGCTTTAAGCTGTTTTTCTTTTTTTATGATACTTGCCTGTGCACTGCCATTTGTGCCTTGGGCCCTCCGTAAATAGATGAACGTCTGTTCCTCTGCAACTCCTTGCAGACTTCTAAAAATCTGAAATAAATAAAAGCTGTGTATTTTTCTTAGCCTTGTCATGCTGTTAGTATTACAAGTTTCTGTAGTAATTATGATCTAGAGATTATCGAACTTCTGGGATCGATTATAGGCAAATCCTTTGTGATCGAGGTGGTAGGAGTGTGGATATCTTCCCTAACTATCTGAAGGGAGTGACTGACAGAACAAAACGTGCCTACCATTAAATGAAGGATTTCCCTACAATCAAACATAGCAGTTAAATAATCTGTTAAATTTTATAAACTTTAACATATGGCTAATGAAGTTTTAAGTGCAATTTCAATTTATTTATGCAATTATTTAATTCCCAATAGCTCAACCATAATGGGGTATGGGCTCCCCTCACATGGGGGTGAGTGGGGGGTGCACTCTCAAATCATTTTTTGTTTTCTTCTAGCTCAAAGAAAGTATTTAACACTTATTTTAGAAAAATGAAATTCATAATTTAATAAACATGTACTCGTTTGTTTATGTGGACGCTCATGTGAAAAACTCATGGTAATTAAACTCTATTAAATCATCAACCTGTTTAAAACTGAAAACTGGAAATTGTAGACTTAAATCTTGAGATCTGGAGCGCTAATGCAATATCCTGCAATATCCGGAGATTCTGGATTTAATGTGTGTGGCCAAACCTTTTAATGCTATATGATGTGTATGAGTTGTATTTGTTTTCTTTAAGAAAACAATTCTAAATTATTACAAATACTTACGTTTTGTGGGAAACTTTTCCCAGGGCCTACTTTCTTGGAAAAATCATCAAATAATTCCCTGGTAAGGGCCATGTTCCTATCACTGTAGTCTGCCACAGCCAGAACTGTACCCAGACTTCCTTTTGTGTATTCCTGAAATTTTTATTACCAGTTATTCATCTTGCAATAATACATAGGACAATACAGCCACATACTAATCTCATCAAAATAGTAAAACAGAATTACTGATATGTCGACCCTCAATGTGGTAATACATTCCTTTTAACAAAATTAAGACACTAACATATCAGAAAGAAAATTATTTTATTATTTATAGAGGTTAACTCAATTGGCATAGTCAATTTTCCTTGAGGCCCTCTTATTAACATGTTCACAACTTTAAAGACCAGCACAAATGAAAGATATCAACTACCTCTAGACAACTTTGTGAACACATATCAAAGCATATGACAATATCACATTTTAAAACGAAACTATGTCCAAAAATCAACTTGGGTGCTATTTGTAAAACATGAATAAAACCATAATATCATTTCATTGTTGCATTCAAACTGTATATTATATGATTCACTAAATAGAACCCATTCCAAAATTCTACCATAACACATCCTGCGCTTTTCTTCTCATTCATTGCTTTCATTAATTGCTTTCATCGATATCAATTAAGTAAATGAAAAGCTGTTTTGGTAAAGTGACAACTCATCATCCCAGGATGAGCTAACAACACTGTACGACATTGCGCCAAACAGACTTGATATATATGTAAAATGAAAAAGGCAACTTTTGTGTTTGTGACGTTCCTTGTTAACATTGCCATTCAAGTTTTGCCATTTTGCGTGTTGTTCTATGAAAGCTGCATTTCCGGTTTGACTTTTATACTTATTTTTAGTGTTCATCTTTGCGATAAAAAGTAGGGTTGGTCGGGTAAAGTGAAATTATTTTTTGTTGTAGCATTATTGAAACCTTCTCGAATAGATTCTGAAAATGCAAAAAAATAACATCACCTGCTTGTTCATTGCTCCAAGAGTCAACACTGCCATATCCTTCCAGGAGATGCTACTTCCCTGGTGCCTCTCTCTTACCATCTTCGCATTAAATACCAGATCCTGTAAAATATTTTTGAATTATTAAAGTTTGTAAGAAAAATTAACTCATTCCTGTCTTGTGCAAAAGTTTAACCATTTCTTCTTAGTTGCTTCTGAATATTTGTTATTTTGTAGTAAATATAGAATTCATTATTCATCTATAATTGAGACATGTTAATAACTATTTTAGCATAAGCAACCAAAATAAATTATAAATTAAGATGTCCTATTGGACAAAACGTGGGGGGACTATAATCCTTAGAACTATACACACATGTGCAGTAAAATGTTGGCGCCATAATTTTCTAAATTTGGTGAAATATCTTTTATAAACTGATCATTAAACTTCGAAAATTATCGATAAAAACTTAATTCTTATTTATTTCCAAACCAATCATGGATTATAACTTTCATAGAAATGTGTTTTTTTGCACATTTCTATGCGTTCTTCACACAGGTCAGTATAATAATATAAAGAAAATATATATTTAAGGGAAAATATATTTTAAGGGTAACCCTTAAGCAAAATTGTTTATACTATGAAATCCCAACATCATAACATTGAAATTCATAACATTGAAATTGAAGAAATAAACGTGTTTGACTCAAACGACATCCACCACTTTTAAACGACTGGAAACAGTCTGGACACTAAATTATGGTTGCAATCCAAATAGGAACAAGAAACGTGGAAATTCTAAGAAAACCATTTGCAATGCTATTACAGCATCCACAGAAAGCCACAAATTGCACAAATGAAGTTGTTGAAGTTCTATTATTAAAGTGATATAAACAGTGTATAATATAGAATGGCATGTGAATCACAAACATAAATGCACACACAGTAAATGTAAACAAAGAAAAGATGTGTTAGTAAAGCAAATATATGCTGCATACACAGCAAGTTTCGGTGCAACATCTCCATTTCTAACAAGTAATTGAGTGGAAATCATTTTTTGCTATTTTAGTAACAGTGACCTTGTGTTAACTCCAGTGACCCCCCCCCCCCCCCCCCCCCCACCCCACCAATGCAATCCCAAGCTTACATTTTATATAAGGTACCTATACAGCAAGTTTCGATCCAATATCTCAATCCCAACTGAAGTTATTGAACGGAAACCGTTTTTCTATTTTTAGTAACAATGACCTTGATGTTGACCCCCACTGACCCCAAATGCAATCCCGAGATTCTTTCCATATACTTACCCTGCAAGTTTCATTGCAATACCTCATTTGTAAAAAAAATAAATATTGAGTAGACAGCGTTTTTCTATTTTAGGTAAAATTGACCTTGAACTTAACCACAGTGACCCCAAATGCAATCCCAAGCTTTCTTTCCATATAAGCTACCTACTCTGCACGTTTCGTCACAATACCTCATTCCTAACAGAAGTTACTGAGTGGAAAGGAAGAGTTTGACACCGCACGCACAAAACCGCAAGCCGAACGACCTACCCCAAGCAGGTTTTCCTTGACCTGGTTGATAAAACCATCATAATGTTTTCTATGACATAATTTCAGTTTTCACATGCATTAAACTAGGCTCCAGGAAACATCAGACTTAATGAACTAGTTTCTCTTGAACAACTCCAAGACTCCGACCCTGCTATTTTTTGTTCTATATATCATTAATCAGACATACATAGGATATTTTTAGTTATGATAAATCCTTGTTTTGTAATCTGATAACAACTGCCAGCAATATGAACCCCATTGAAACCCCAACAAAAACATGTCCTGAATTATCTGTTCCGCAATAGTAATTCACCCGAAGGTAACATGCTATGTTAACATTCAGCTAATTATATTATGCTTGTGCATATTTCATGTGAATTTTTTTTTTTGATTTTTAGCTCTACTGGCCTAATGGGATGCCGAGTTGTCCGTCGTCCGTCCGTCGTCCGTCCGTCCGTCGTTAACTTTTGTCTCGTTAAGACGATAGGGCTTTCATTTTTCATCCGATCTTTACCAAACTTTAACAGGTTGTTAATATCAATGAAAGCTCGGACGAGTTCGAAAACCAGCCAGATCGGACAAGTAACAGCGGAGTTATGGCCCTCGATTTAGTTAAAAATGCTATATTGCTATATTTTGCCTCGTTAAGACGATAGGGTCTTTATTTTTCATCCTATCTTTACCAAACTTTACCACATTGTTAATATCAATAAAAGCTCAGACAAGTTCGAAAACCAGCCAGTTTGGACCAGTAACAGCGGAGTTATGGCCCTTGATTTAGTTCAAAATGATATATTTTGCCTCGTTAAGACGATAGGGCCTTCATTTTTCATCCGATCTTTACCAAACTTTATCAGATTGTTAATGTCTATGAAAGCTTGGTCAAGTTTGAAAACCAGCCAGATCGAACCATAAACAGCGGAGTTATGGCCCTTGATTTTGTTAAAAATGCTATAATTTGCCTCGTCATACGATAGGGCCTTCATTTTGCATCTGATCTTTGCCAAACTTTAGCAGAATTTACGACTTTCTTTTTTACGTTATTATTTTTATTTATTTTTAAATTTGCTTATTTTTTATTTTTTATTTAAATAAATTTTTTTAATTTTTTTTTTTACTTTTATTTTTTTTTTACTTTTATTTTTTAATTGTTCTTTTTTTTATTTATTTTTTTTTATTTTTTTTTATTCATGTTTTTTTTTATTTTTTGTTTTTAATATTTATTTCTTGATTTTTTTTTTTTCTTGATTTTTTTTTTTTAGCTCTATGTTGGACCAGTCGGACCAGTAACAGAGGAGTTATGGCTCTTGATTTAGTTAAACATGCTATATTTTGCCTCGTTTATACGGTAGGGCCTTCATTTTTCATCTGATCTTTACCAAACTTTACCAGATTCTTTAATAAAGTTAAAAAGCTGTTTTTTGCCCGAAACTTTCAAAAAAACTTAAATGGCAGTCAGTCGCTTCGTTGATGTTATGTGAGCCGTGTTAGCCAGTAGAGCGTCTACAGGCCCTCTTGGGCCTCTTGTTTTTTTGATTGTCCTATGTACACCCTTTTCAATCTGACCTATTTTACACCACATGTTTTACCTGAAATGTAGTTGCCAAACTGTGACACTTTCTGTTGTGCCAGTTTCCTATGTAGGCACATTCATCGGCACTCAGGCCTACGTAAACGTCTACATCTATGTTTCTGCAATAAAAGCGATAAGTGTAATGCAGAAAATGTAATGAATCAATGTTATAAATTTTAGGAATGAGATAAGTCAGAATTAAGAGATAACAATGCAATTTAATATTTTCAGTCCATTAGACAGTATGTGAATTTAGCATGTTATGAATCTCATACCATAAAACCATTTTGTTCAATGCCCATTTAGTTGGTGTTTTCCAACGATGTTGTATGTTGTATCGTTATGTAATGTCACAATATTTTTAGGAAGTAAATTGGAAATTTTATGGTCGCAAATTGCGGACACTTAAAATATATATAAATAACGTGTTACTTTCTAGTTGCATTTAAAGAAAAAGGTAAGTGACTGCGCGCTACAAAATTTTACTGGTACATCTGATAAACAAGAACTGTCAAAGGGGCTGATGAATGGCCCCAAATATAAGTAGCCGGAACATAGAAGAAAGGAATGTCAGAGTCTGGATGGGTGATAACGAAAATCATTTGTTATGTGGTGAGATTGAGCAAGGTAAGGCATCTATATAAATCTGATTTGTAGTATATGTGCAGCAGTACATTTTAACTTTTTCTTCATGTTCAGTGTAGTATCTCAAAACTGTGTAATATTCATGCTGTCTGGTTTCCATGTCTATCCGGTTTAATAATATGACAGTTTGTTTGACCTACCATTTAATATCTTTTATGCACCCCAATTTCCTGACAATGAATTATTTTTTTTTTATATGAACCTAAAACAATAACGTTTTCTAATTATGAATCACTATCCTTTTAAAAATAGAGATATATTTAAAAGAAATTACATATATAAAAGAAGTCTGTTGGCCTGAATACATGGCATGTCCAATCAAGTGTAATACAAGCTTCCATAACATGCTAGCTTGAACAAATAAATATGTTTACCTCAACACCGAAAATGCTTCATTTTCCTTTTCTTCCTGCAGCAGCTGTTTCAGAGCTGTAACTAGGTGATTTCCACCCAAACAGATGAGTCTTTTGGAACCTAAGTGGCTTTCTCTAAATTCTGCAATGTCAAGCACCTGCAAATCAAAGGTAATTATTTTAAATACTCCGAATAATGTTTAGAAAAAAAATTCTGATTATAATGACTGTTTTAACCTTATGTTAAAATAGAAGTTTTATTTGTAAAGTCATCTTTAACATAAATAAGCGTTTGGAAACATATTATTGTCTTAATTCTTATTTGAAGCAAAGTGCAGGCAAGTACTTTTTTCATTATCATAATAAAGATGATTAGTTATGATCATTATGCCCCCTTTGAAGGAGGGGTTGGAGTGGGGGCATATTGCTTTGCAAATGTCGGTCGGTCGAAAATTTGGTCGCCACGGTAACAAAACTTGTAAAAAATCACTAAAAATTGCTTGTCTTCGCGATAACTCAAGAACAGCTGGCTCTACAAACTCAAAATTTGGCAGGAATGATTGTCATGGTTGCTGAAGAGAGGCATATATCTTTTACAAAGATCTATTACTATTACATTGCTGTTGAGTAGCTATACACTGGGCTATGACAAAAACTATTTAAAATTATGTTTTCTTGTTTTTTCGAGCACTCATATGTTATAATATAACTATGTGTTTAATATGTTATTTTGAAAGAGGTGTTTTAAATAAATGCTTTACCTCCTTTGGGTCTATGAGGACCGGTATCCTTGTTATGGCTTTTCCCGGACATGCTTTGATTGATGTCTTTATGGTGTCAACCCACTGCATGTTTACTGGTCGTAAACTGTACTCTTCAGTTGCCACTTCTAGTGCGGTAACTTTAATATTATAGCATCCTTAAAAATACAAAGACAAATTTAAAGGTGAGTGGTTTTTTAGACAAATAAATTAATTTCTGCAAACCTATCCTACAGCTAAACAGGTTTTTCTATTTTTATTTTCGATCTATTTTCAATAGGGTCATACTTTAATAAATATAGCAATTATGAATTCAGTTCATTAAATAAATTAGTTGAAACCTGCAAAAGTAAATTGTGTAACTAGATATATATCCATAATGTAATCATAAATGATACAATATATAAAACATTAGGTCAGTGGTTTTTTTTGTTTTTGTTTTTTTTTTGTTGTTTTTTCCTGAAAAGTTTTACAGGAGGAGGGGAAAAAAAGAAAAAAATCTGAAATTTTATGAGGTGTATCTTGTAATGAGTTTAGTCACATTGTAAAACAGAACATTGACCAGAAAACTAGAGGCCCGGCCCAAGAGGGCCTGTATCGCTCTACTGGCTATATGGAGTCTGATGGGGGAACATTTCTGCCATGTTTCACTGAAATTTAGCCAGGGGTTCAGGAAAAATTATCTGGATAAAGTTTGTGTATATTAGCCCATAACTCATTCAACCATAACGCGGCGATGATGGGTGCAACTATGCTTGGTACTCATCATGCCTGCCATAATTCGTTGAAATTTGGCCAGGAGTTCAGAAGAGACTAGTCTGGATAAAGTTTGTGTATCAAAACATTAAAAGGGCCATAACTCTGCCAAAAAGCTTTCAACCAAAATACGGCGATGACATGTGTGCACAAGGCAGAATATAGCTATTTTTCAGAAAAACAAGGGCCATAAGTCTCCTGTTACTAATCCCATTTGGCTGGTTTTCGAACTCGTCCGAACTCGTCCGAGCTTTCATTGATATTAACAATCTGTGAAAGTGGTAAAGATCAAATAATAAATTAAGGCGCTAGAGTGTTCACAAGGCAGAATATGGCATTTTTCAGCAAATCAAGGACCATAACTCTGCTGTTACTCATTCGATTTTGCTAGTTTTCGAACTATGCGGTCTGCAGGAGATGTCATCTAAACCAATTGGTGGTGGACGGACAATTGGATGGACAGACAGAAGGAAGAAAAGTGATAAAATTAGCTCACTTGCGCCTTCAGCTCAGGTGTAAGCTAAAAGGACAATATCTAAGTTTAGTACTGAAGAAGATACACCTTTAAAAAAGATACTGTATGCTTGTTGTTTTTTTTTCAAAAATAAAGGAAAAATATATAGGAGCATTATGGGAATATACTAAGATTTAATTAGGAGACTTTTAGAAATACTGGAAAATAGTCAGTTGTACTATTGTTGTTTTAGTGTAATAATAATGCTGCCATTATAACAATTATTTAGTTTATACAAACCAGCTAATTTTTCTGCAACTATTTCAGCCTCCTCGGGCATTTGAGTTGTTGATGCTACCACATCATCCACCACTGGCCAGGCCAGTCTTTCTTTCTGCACCACTGTAATTAAGTTAATTCAATGTTACAAGCATCTATACGCTACAATTCAAAGTTTTTTTGTTTTTTTTATTGCCGTTATTACCTTAAATATGTTTGTATCTTGCATGAGGATTTTACACATATAGGGATCATTTTGTCAGTTGGCATCTGACTTAAAATGGACATCTACTCATAAAGTATTACACATTATTTACAACCTAGTCATATATGGATTTTTTTTGTCTTCTTTCCTTTTTGTGTCACCTGTGTGGCAGACACTTAGCATATTCAATCACGGGTATTTTAAAATCCGTGGAATAAATCAATACTTTTAATCAACACATATACATTATTACTTCATTCAAACTTGAAAACAAGCTCATCAAACGAATAAACTGCAACTTGTTTCTTTTATCTACGCCCCAAAAGTAAATGTTTTTCACAGAACAAGACACAATAGATTATTGCATATATACACGTGAAGTAGAAATCTAAATATTTGGACACGAACGTTATTTTTTTTACTATTTACCTTTTCTTTTTCTGTTGGCTGCACCCTTTGAAATCCTGGAAATACCAATACTTTCCAGTATATCCAGAAAATGCTTGTTGCTGGTACAGTCTTGAAACTGTGTACACATGAAAATTGAAAAGTTAGATTGACTGTACTGCAATAGGCCCAACAGGGCATGGAGCACTGTAGCTGTTATAACTACAAAAATGAAATGACATTGATTGAAATTTAAAAAAAATACTTGATACTGATTATGAGGAATTATGCAAAATCTATGAAAACATCAAAGTAAGTGCATATGGTATACGGTCTGGAACTCAATGATTGGATGGTTGTATCCATTTGATCATGCCCAGTAATTGATTATATGGCTCTAGATTGCAAATCTAAACAGATTCCAAGTTATGACCCAGGGGTTATGTCCCCAGGGGTTGGTATATGTTTGGGACTTGTGGCCCTTGGTATGGATGAACTTCAAGTCCCACCCACCAGATATTGATCTGGTACAATATAAACTTGCTGGAATTATTGTATTTCTTAATTACATCCATCTGTTCATGCCTAGTAAATATATATTATACATATTAGTCTGTGATTTTTATAGAAAATACTGGGAATAGAAAAGCTATATCTACTCGTTTGCTCTACTGAGAGCTTTATGGTTTCAGAGAAGAACATGTTTTAATTTTTTCCCTATACAAGTCTATGTAAAAACTTAGTAGAGGACCATAAGCCCGATGCTACATGTAATACATGAGAGCTCTGTGCCTTGTGGTTTCAGAGAAGAAGAGTTTTTAAAGTTTTTTCCTATATGTCTATATGAAAAACATGCAAAATCTCAATAAACAAACTTTGGATCCCCGGGGCACGACCAGTTTTGACCCCGGGGACTTCAATTGAACAAACTTGATAGTCTAGGCGTTGGCAATCATTTTAAAAGAAGAAGAGCTGTCGGAGAACAGCGCAGCTCGACTATTCGATTTTTCAGAGAATAATAAATTATATAGCTAGTATATACCATCAGAAAACAAGGCTAAAACAATGTGGGGTGGGTTGGGAGCGCAACATAGCTGTGTGTAAGAACATATATATGTAAGAAGCTATGTAAGAATTGACCAAAACAACACAGAAATATTTTAAAAAATATATAATTGAGTTTCAAGTGGGGATGGGTGCAACATAGCTATGTGTAAGAATTGACTAAAACAACACAAAAAAAGTAAAAAAAAAAAAAAAGTTTGAGTGTGTGGGTGTGGGTGTGTGGGGGGGGGGAGAGGCAGGGGGTGTGGGGGGGGGAGTTAGCAACATATATGTGTAAGAAGCTATGTGTAAGAATTGACCAAAACAACACAGAAATATGTAAAAAAAAAAAGAGTTCCGAGTGTGTGTGTGTGTGGTGGGGGGTAGGGGTGCAGCTGGAGAGGCAGGAGGTGGGGGAAGGGAGCAACATATAAAAAAGTGGGTGTGGAGGAGGGTGTGGTAGTGGGGGCGTGGGGGTGAGGAGGGAGCCCATGCCCCAATATGGGTGAAGTATGAATAAGATGCAAACCTTGATGTGGGACGTGATTACATAAGCTCTCTTATTTTTGGAATAGTCGAGCTAAAAACTGTTGAAATCTGTCCAGCGGTTCTGGAGAATTTTTTTTTTTAAGGTTTCGACCATATATAGTAATGGCGGCCATCTTGGATGTTGCGCTGACCTAATTTTAACAAATCTAAAAGTTTGGTCAAAATTAGCCAAGCGGTTTCTGACGAGAAGTCGTTTGAAGAAAAGTTAACGAAGACGACGGACGGACAGACGACGGATGCAGAGTGATCCCAATAGATCAACCTTCGGCTCAGGTGATCTAAAAATCTTGCCCTGTTCACATCTTACTTTCTTTGAAAATTCGCCGGTAGTAGTGAATTTCGTCCTCGTTAGCCTTCTTCCTTTGGCAAGACCGTCAAAGCGAAACTGAAATAAATGTGAAGGATTGGTACAAGAGCGACATAAGCTAGTTAGATGATTCTATCGGTATGTTCATTCTCTGAAGGTGTAGAACTGTGTTTTTTACTTATATCGTCTACATGTATGTAACACATGTGACCCGTGCAACGAGGCAAAATTTGACCTGGCGGTCACCATTTAAAAAAGTTACCTGACGGTCACCATTTAAACAAACTAGGTAGTGGGCCATAAGGTTTATGCTACATGCAAAATATTACACTGCTAGCTCTTGTTGTTTCAGAAGGTGTTGTTGTTTCTCAAGATATATTTTTCTCAAGATATTTAAAGGGACACAAGCAATCTTTGAGTTTTATTCAAAACATTAAAATACATGTGCTCCTCGATTTTAGTTGTTACTTGCATATATAACTGGAAAAAAAATTAAGAAAAAAAAATTAAGAATAAAAAAATTAAGACAAAAAAATAATTAAGAAAAAAATAATTCAGAAAAAAAATTAAGAAAAAAAAATTAAGACAAAAAAAACTAAGAAAGAAAAAAACTAAGAAAAAAAAAATTTAAAAAAAAAACTATATAAAAAAAAAATTGAGCCCATCAACCAAGGTTTCGTATGATTTTTTTTTTATATATATATGCCTCCAGTGAGATTTGAACCCACGACCCCTTGAGTTTGCAGTGTACATTACCAAATATTGAAAAAGGGCCATAACTCCGGTTCTGGCTGGTTTTCAAACTCGTTAGAGCTTTCATTGACATCAACAATCTGGCCAAGTTTGGAAAAGATCGAACACAAAATGAAGGCGCTAGAGTGTTCACAAGGTTGAAAATGGCATATTTTCAATAATTCAAGGGGAAATAACTCTGGTGTTCCAGGTCCGATATAGCTGGTTTTCGAACATGTCCGCGCTTTCATTGATATAAACAATCTTAAAGTTTGGTAAAGATCGGATGAAAATGAAGGCCCTATCGTCTAAACGAAGCAAAATATAGCATTTTAAACGAAATCAAGGGCCATAACTCCGTTATTTGTTCGATCTAGCTGATTTTCGAACTTGTCCGAGCTTTCATTGATATTAACAATCTGGTAAAGTTTCGTAGACCGGATGAAAAATGAATGACCTATCGCCTTCACAAGGCAAAATATAGCATTTTTAATTAAATCAAGGACCATAACTCCGCTGTTACTTGTCCGATCTGGCTGGTTTTCGTACTTGTCCGAGATTTCACTAATATTAACAATCTGGTAAAGATTGTTAAAGATCGGATGAAAAATGAAGGCCCTATCGTCTTAACGAGACAAAAGTTAACGACGGACATCTCGGCATCCCATAAGCTCTGCAAAAATCAAGATTGCCGTGTGTCCCTTTTAAGATGTAAAACTCATACATGTGATTGTAAAACTCATACATGTGATATCTCACTCTTACTCTGTGAGACCAAAACTCACAGGATTTAGTCTCCTCAGAAGACAAAGATCCGTGAAAAAAAAAGTGAAGTGAAAACAAATTAAAAAAAAAGAAACTATTAAATGACGACAGGTCCTGCTTTATTTTATCATTAAATGTTTCAAAGTTTAAATAGTATGCAAATATTTAATGATAAAAGGTCAATTAGATCTACACCTTATTTTCATAAACTTTGATAGGTCCTTTTACCCTTCTTTGTGGACACCATCACTTATTCCCCCCCAAAATAACCATAACAATTCCCCTCTTTCAGAATACAATATTCCCGACTCTGGACACCGTCAAATAACCAAATGTTGTTCGTCGTAAAATCATCTATTTATAACCGCATAGAGTTCTATTTTTAGTCGAAGTTTTCTATTACAACGAGGGGTTTACATTTGAAATAACAGAGCGATGAAAACCGATGCGATTCATGTTTAGAAGACCGCTACACAGCCGTCAGTAAAGTTAAGCAATCTACCCATAGTCATTTGCGGAGTCAAAAGCCGTCAACAAATAATATAAGCACCCTATACAGAGTTACGCGACCTTCTTAAACATAAAACCTTTCGCGAGTCCAAACCGCGTGTCACCACAGTCACGTAACAAACTGGCGGGAACTGCACGTTGGTTTATAGGCGAATTAGTGCCTACTAAAATTACTCGTTTCGCTGTGATAAATAATTTGATATATATTGACAATTACAATCTTTGTTAATTATATGCCACGGCGTAATCAATATGTTCGATTTTAATGATTATTAATATAACAGCGGCGTAGCTGCCTATAGGCCCTGTAGGTACGTGCCTACACATTGTCCCTAGAAATAATTTAAAAAAAATGCAATAAAAACTGGTGCGGGGTACGGGGTGGAGAGGGTATTGTCACCTCAAACGATTTTTTACTCGTAGTCTTTTCAGAATAAAACAGTCAAACAGTGTTCGGTCTTTCGGCGAACACTCCACCTTCGATAGTATAGTCTTAGTCTTGATCATCTTCGATGCTTGATTGCATTAAGAAGCATATGATCGCGGGTTAAAAACATATTGTTTGCTGTTTAAAATACCGTCAGAATGCAGGATTGGCTTCCTTTCAAAAAATGGATGCCCCCGGACTCTACTAGACCTTGTGCTTACGCATTGATTTAGGCACAGCTACGCCCCTGTATAATGTTATGAACTGTTTGCTCGAAATTCGTAGCGTATACATCGTATTCTTTTTTTCAGTTTTGAAAAAGAAGTTTCACTGGAATTAAAACTAGTTTGTTAAGCATACTGTAACAGGAACTAAAAAGTAAACGTATCCGATCTTCGTATAAGTATACGAAGAAATCTACGACAGTAGGCTATAAGTATACGAAGGAATCTATACTGATAGGAAAAAGAAGCGCAGGGTGCGTATTTCCGCTATATATTGTATGTTTAATATGCTACTGCTAATCGAATGGTACAGGGCGACATTAGGCCTGTCCTTTTAGAAAGAAGGTTTAAACAGCACTGAACACACCAATGGTTACCCCTTTAAAGTTTCATTATCGTCAGAATGCGCATTTGGCTCAAGCAGGTGAGCAAACTTAGGCTTTAAATACAGTACTGAACTGGCTCAATTTTTCAAAGAGGAACTTCAGCATTTATGAATTTCTTGTTACAACGTGTACTGTGATTAAAACGTCTACAACATCACGGTTGTGTCCTTTCTCTAACTAACTGCACTTTTTTTTTGTTATAAAACATCTTGGGATTTCCTTCGAATATATATGGAATTAAGTGTGCATTATATGCAATATATAGCGGAAATACGCACCCTGCGTTTCTTTTTCCGTTCAGTATACGACCGTTTATACGAAGGAAGCTACGGGTCTATTATTATTAAATCAAATAATTAATTTAAAAAAAAACAGTTATCTTTACAAATCTTATTTAAACCAGGGACTTACGTTATCTGCCCCTGAAAAAAAAAAGAATAAGAGAATATAAAATAATATAATAAAAAGCAATAATGTGTTTGATCAGTGAAATAAAAATGCTTATTACTTCACTGGTTTGATACACCACAAAACAATGACCGTCATATATAACTTGCATGTGTTGAAAAACACCATACAAACGAATCTTGACAATAGATAACATACCCATAGCTCATCTTGATTTCTTCCGTGTTCAACGTGTGAAAGACGCCCAAGCTTTTCCCCGTCTAATCCCATCAGCAGTTGTCCGTTTTTTGTGGTAACGAATACATCTTCACCGTCTTCCTCTAAGCTCCACATTTTATTTCTTTACACTTAAGCCCAAGGAGAAGCCTTTGAAGCAGACGAAATGCAAGGGGCGCGTGACATCGCTGCTCGTGCGTCTTGACTGTTCGGTACAGTTCTCTTACGGCGGTTGCTGTTTTTACATGGGTAATTTCGCAAGTAACCAGTCCATTTTTAAAAAGAGCGCGAAGCACGCGACCGCTGCAGACGAACTAACCCACAAAAGTCCGAGGATTGAAATTAATTTCGTAAATATTCTACATATCTAAAGAAAACAGTAAATGTTGTTAAAACCACGCAGGAAAAAATGCAGATCTAGCACAGTAAGATAGTTTAAGCTACTGTAAGCTTGTTTTATCGAAAAAGAAATGTACTGTTCCTGAATAAGTTGTAGGTCTAGACTATATCAATGAAACAGACATTTTAGTGGTAAATAAATATATATACCTTACCTTTCAAAATGGGCTGATAAATAAAAAATGTCATCTTACCTTTCAAAATGGGCTGATAAATAAAAAATGTCATGCGCAAAAGTTTTTTTTTCATGTCTGTGATGGGTCATAATCATTTTCAATGCAAAATTCTGCTGCATGACAAATAATTAAAAAGAACATATATATATATATATATCAAACTCTACTAAATAATATATCTACTAAATAATATATCTAATAGTTTAGATCTAGATGTTTTAAAGTTGCCAGGGGCGTACCGTGACCAAAATCTCAATTACTCACGGGGTAGGGGCGGGAGGGGGTTGTCCCCCTCCTTCTGGTGGGAGTCCGGGAGGCCTCCCCTGGAAAATTAAAAGAAATAAACGCTCGTACGCAATGACTTCTGATGCATTTTAGAGTCGGGATGAAAGATTTAAATCCTGTCGAAAATACCATATTTTTTAACATTTCATTCACCTTGCAACTGAAAATTATGGTATAATGATTTTTATTGTGTTTTTCGAGTTTTTATTTTTTGAGCCATCGTTTAAAAAGTTTACTCGGGAGTAGATCTAAATGAGTATGGCACGCTACGCGCCTGGTTGCCAAACCAACAAAAAGTTTCTCTTGGCCTGTTCAAACTAGATGAGTGATTTCCCTTAAATCGACCTTGACATTGTACACAACGACAACAACAATAATAATGGCCTCTACACTAGCCAATATTTCCTGACGTCTTTTCCTGTTGTCTCGACAAAACAGACAACAGGGAAGGAAGTCAGGAAATGTGGTTAATGTTGAATAGAGTAAAAAATAACAAAGGAGCAGCAAAAATGCAGAAGGAATACTTGTCCGAAATTGGCGGACATCTTGATTCAATGATTGAACATGGTTCAGCTGGATTACGTATCGTTCTTTCCTTTCTGTGCACAGGCGTCATCCTTATCATCATGATTACACTATCACCAAGTTTCGAGCAGAGAAAATCGACTTTCCAATGGAAAATATCTTTCGAGAAAATAAAATTTCGAGTAGACAATAGATCGAGTTTCGAGTAAAATTACCAACAAAAAACAAGTCCATATGAGCTGCAATGGTGTTATAGAGGCAGCAGAGATGTATCCATGTATTTTCATCTTGATCTTATAATCACATCTTACACAAGCCCTTGTAAAGTAACATCAAGATTCCAATGATCGTCTGGGATTGATAATTGACTCCTGATAATTAAAGGTCGAGATTTGTTCTCCAGAAAAAACTATGATTCACAGAATCAGTTAATCAATTATAATATATAATGAAAGGAAAAAGAAAAGCACCACAGTATTTTCCTTTATATATTGTAAATACTGCACACTTAATTCCATATTATATATTCCAAGGAAATCCAAAGATGTTTTGCGAGAAAATAAAAATTGCAGTTAGAAAGGACACAACTGGGATGTTGAAGACGTTTTAATCACAGTAACAAGAAATTCATAAATGTTGAAGATCCTTTTTGAAAAATTGACCCAGTTCAGTACTATATACCCTTTAACGTAAAGAGTTATGTGGATGGATGCCATCGTATCTCCACATGTAGTAAGGGATTGGCCTCGGTTAAATTTCCGACTGGCTATGGGCCCCGTCACATTTTTTTTACGCACATTCTAAATGACCCCTACACCCGCACCTAAATGCGAGTGCACATGTAAATGTTTAGTGTTTACCCTACTTTTTAAACCAATCAGATGGCTCAAAATTGCAAATACTGGTTCATTGTATCCCACCAGACTCTCATCATACATGTATACATATGTTGTCAGCGTTTTTTTACCTTATATAAATGGGTCCGATAAACGGCCCCATTCCCAATTGAAAAAATTGACCATTTTTCCCAATTTGCAACTAAAAAATTCCCAAATCGAAGTTGTTTTTCTGTCAATTTTTCTCCTGGGATATTCTCAATACACAGATATAGATTTTCCCAGTTCAGTTTTAGATTAATCTTCTTAATAAAGTTTTTTTACCAGGGTTGTACGTTCTTCTACTTTTCTGTGTAAATTGAAACGCAAAACACAGCCTCGTCACCCGAGGATTTATTATGTAAATCATCAATAAATATGTAATATTTCTCAAAATACAAAAACAACATTTTTCCCAATTATGAGAAAAAACGCGTGTTTTTTCCCAATTTTGAGAAAAATCGCATGTTTTTTCCCAATTTGACCGGCCACGGACCCATTCCCAAAATGGTGAAAAAAAACGCTGGTTGTGACCAACTTTCTCTGACATTTTTATTTTAGAATTATTCCACTTTGACACTTATAAAATTTAAACAGTTTACATAACTTCACTTTTTTATCCGCTGCCGATTAGGTGTAGAGATATATAATTGCCGTTGTCCGTCTGTCCTCCGTCCGTCTGGTCCCATACTCTCAAAATATATATACCTCATCATCATAGGTTTAGAAACGGTGTAAACCTTCTGTTAAATTTTGCACTTTCATTTCAATTTGATATCAAATACGGCTGTCAGCGTCCATCTTTGATTACATAATGTTATATAGGAAAAACCTGCAACCTGCAGCAGTGACTACTCCTCTGAAACTACTTAAAGGGACACTGTCCGTAACTTTTAGCTTATAAAACACACAATAATTATGTTCGCAAACATACACACTAAATATTATTGAATATTTACTAATTAAAAGCAAGATTGTTTAACGGAATTCAATCGCGATACAAAAAAAAGTAAATCCGCTTTGTGCGTTTGAACTCGCAGCCCAAACTAAAATTACACTCGCCGTAATAATAGTGTGCGTGAGTGTAAAGTGGTCGGCAACGCTCCCGTCTGAGCTAAGCGGGCTATACATATTTCGCAATACATACCTAATGCGCTAATGGAAGTCACGTGATCGCAGAAAAGGTAAATATTGTGGGTCCCACTTTATTTACATATAATAATTAAAACTTTTTTTTTTCAAACTCACGAATGTATTCCTACATACTTCTTAGGGTCTATCCTCATGTTTTTATGTATACATTTCACTGAATAAAAGTCAGCCAGTTATTTGGTTATGCTCAATATCTGCTTACTTACGGACAGTGTCCCTTTAATGAAATTTCATGAAACTTTACAGGAATGTCCCTCTTGATGTGTAGTTGGTCCTAAGTAAACAATCAGGTAGGACGTAAATTCAAGATGACTGCTATATTTTGGTGAATAAGAGTTATGGTGTTTGTAACACACACGATAACATGTATTCCAAGCTGGAATATGACTAAATACAGAGGCGTAGCGTGGCATACTCATTTACTAATACTGCCATGAGTAACTTGGATAAACAAAGATACTGATAGTAATGAACTGAACAATTTAAAAGAACATAACACAAAATATACAGTGTGAACCAGATGTCCAGATAATTGTTTTGCCTAAGGAGTATTTCACTCCTTGAAATAAGACTGGAGGGGTAAAATTACAAGTGAAAAGTAATTAAAGAGTATTTGTCAAACAACGGTATTATTTTCATGTTTAGACAAGTATTTATTAGTACCAGATACGTCTTCATCTGCTAACATTTCAGAACTTTCTGTCATCATCTTTTGTTTAAGAGATTGTGGCTTCTACTCAGTATCACGTTCAATTGTAGACTTTTGAATGTTTGTTGTGCCTTCATTGCCCCAGACATTTTTCATTTTAAATTCTTGACAAAGTGAACATTTAAATCGTACAACAACGGACTTGCTGTCATTATTTTCGATCATCAGCCAAGGAAAGCTCGGAAGCTAATGAAATGTTTACGCCTGTTTACCAGATTGCATGCGCAACTAGTAATTATTATGCGTTTTTGTAACTCACAGAATTTTGAATCAATGAGTATCTGCCGATTTTGTATGCGTATTTTGGCAAATACGCATCCTATCTGGACCATCTGTGAACAATTTTTACTTTCAGAAAGTGACCGGACAAGATGGAGGTGGAGATGTCATCTGAAAGTCTTAATATAGATGAATTAGGTAAGTTTCACTTAACATTTACATTTAGAACTGATATATTTAGCATAATATGTTACTTAAGGATTTTTTTTTTGCTAAATCTACATTACCAGGACACTTATACTTTCAATAAAGAATATATTGAGCATATTAAGCATCGGCAAATAATTGCCTGATTTTTCCTTTGACACTTCTGAGTAAATTTGCAGTAATGGTAGTTTTGTAATGTTTGTCAACATAATTATTTTGTTTTTTATAAGCTTAAATATATGGCAGCGTTACACAGGGTGTTCATCATATAATTATACCGACACAAACAAAGTTTGCCAAAACTCTGAGGAACCTGCTAATTTGGGTTTGTATTGATTTTTTAAACAATTTATAATGCATTCTCTTCATGACCATGTCTCTTTTTATGCCCCCGGATTTTATGCCGTCCGTCCGGATTCTGTCTGTCTGTCTGTCCGTCATTCCGAAGTTTGTGTCCGGACCGTAATTTCACAACTCCTGCAGGAATTTTTAAATAACTTGGCACAAGTGATCACCATAAGACGATGTGTCGCGCGCAAAACCCAGGTCTTCAAGGTCAAGGTCACACTTGGAGGTCAAAAGTCAAATTGTGTCCGGTCAATAACTCTGGCATTCATGGACAAGTGCTCACCACAACCAAACGACGTGTCGAGCACAAAATCCAGGTCCATGGCTCCAAGGTCAAGGTCATACTTAGAGGTCAAAGGACACTTCGAGGGCATTTATCACTTACAGTGATATTTCTTGTTTTTTCTATTTTTTCAGACAGTTTGGCAGAACTTAGTAGTGAATTAGAGGAGATTGAAGAAGAAACAGGTATTTATATTTTATACCCAAATATAATAATATATTAATATATAATATCATATTCATATTAGCTCTAAGGCCAGGCGAGCTTATGGGATCACTTTTCGTCCGTCGTCCGTCTGTTTTTATAAAATCGACATCTTCTCTGAAACCGCTTGAAGGATTTTGATGAAACTTCATCACAATTTTACATAGGAGGGCCCCTCTCAGATTTAAGGAATTTTTGAACGACATCTCTGAAACCACATTCCATTATTGTGAATTACCATAAACTTGTTCCTTGGGTTGGCCTCTATCAAGTTTGTGTTTTTCGTTATTGTCGAATAATCAAAATGGCTGCCACAGTGACCTAAAGTTTACATAGAGTTATATAGGAAAACATTAAAAATGACATCTGCTCTGACTGCTTGAAGGATTTTGATGAAACGAAATAACAATGATCTTTAGGTTAATCCCCCCTCAGATCTGTGTTTTTGGGGCCTCCAGTCATTCATGATGGCCACCGTGGCTAAACTTAAAAGTGACCCAAGTAATCTATTTTTCTTAAACTGCAACTAACAGATTATAATGGTTTTAGCCATATTTGGAATGATAGCAATTACACCAATTATTCTTGCAGTCTCTTTATAATAGTATGTATATATGTGATGATGTTTCATAAATACCTATTTCTCATTATGATTAACGTAAAAGTATTTAAAAAAAAAATCTATTCCAGATTTGGAAATGAACTATACCTGGATTTACCAGCATTACATGAAGCAATAGGTATTGTTTTTTTGATTTAAAAAATATTTTTTTGTCTGAAATATTTTTGCTAGATCTAGTAAAAGTTGTGTTCTAGTCACTTTGTACATTGCCACATCATACGAGTTACAATGGTCTCCTTTGTACTCTGGCAGACAAGAACTAGAAAATCATGCCAAACATAAACTTAAATGCGATTGCAATTATGGACCTTTGAAGTTTTTTGATATCTATAACAGTGGAAACCATTGTGTGGCTTACTACCAATTCATTTTCATACCTTTTTTTATATTTATATATATGTTTATGATTATTCAGTATATTAGTGCATTAGACTGTCGGGTTCAAAGGGTCAGAGGCAGGGGATATATTTGTCAACTTTTAGCAACAGTTCTATTAAATATTTTGCCAGATGGTGCAGACGAAGAACAATGGGAGGATGAGTTGCTTAACTCCAGCATGGAACCAGGCCCAAAAAGTAAGTTTGTGTTGCTAAAGAATTGATGAATTAAACGATATATCTTTATTCAGTAATACAAAAAATAATACAAAATATCATTTGTTCTATGAGTATACATTTTAACTTAACAAATTTACAACGAAACTTTACAAGGATGATCAATATCAAGCGTAATTGTGCATATCATCGACATATTCCAGTTGAATGGTTTTTGACAGAGTTGTGACCCTTTAAAGGTTTCAGTAGACAAACTTTGTCCAGATTAGTCTCTTCTGAACTCCTTTTCGGATTTCAACGAATCTTGATAGGGATGATCAGTACCAAGCCTACTTGCACCTGTCATTGCTGTGTTGTGGTTGAATGAATTTTGGCAGAGTTATGTCCCCTTATACAGAAACTTGATTAAGTAGAGTGTCCACAGGCCCTCTTGGACCTCTTGTTTTATTTTTAAAAAAAATCTGGTAAGAAACCTTGGTTCTTTTTTTTCAATTGGAAGCATAGGGGCCCCTTGTTTGATTAGTTTTACATAGAGTTATGGGAAAGATCTTCAAAAATCTCTGAAACTACAAGAGATGAAGGTGTAATATTTATTTATTTTCAGCTTTTGGATCCTCTGCCAAGTTTGTTCAAATGTTGAACCTTGGGTCAAATTTGGCCCCAACCCAGGGGTAGCCAGTAGAGCGATACAGGCCCTTTTTGGCCTATACAGGCCCTTTTTGGCCTCTTGTTTAAACTAACCTTTGAAATTTCATTCCCCATTTATGGACCTTTTTCCCCAATTAAGGACTAAAAGCCACTTCCACAAATCGGGTAAGTAGGCACTGAATATTCTTTAATATTCAATAGTAAGTTTTTGAAAAAAATTAAATTTTAAATAATATAATGCAGGAAAGAGAGGAAGACCAGATGGCTGGCGTAAGATAACGGTACATGAACATGAGCAAAACGGGCAACAGAAAAAAGGTAAGAAAAATAGTTTCCAAAAAGAAATGGCAATGCAAAGTTGGCATAAGTTGTATAGTGTTTAGCTCACTAAGATAGCCAACAGAAAAAAGGTAAGAAAAATAGTTTCCAAAAACAAATGGCAATGCAAAGTTGGCTTAAGTTGCATAGTGTTTAGCTCACTGAGAACACCAGTTTTACAGGCATGTTGGGGGAAAATTATTATTTCTCTGCAAAACAAGACCTGACAGAAATGTTTGGTTATTAGTCATGTTCAACTTACAAAGAATTTAATATTAATGAAAGATTGGACAAGTTCGAAAACAAGCAAGATTGGAGCAGTAACAGCGGAGTTATGGCCCTTGATTTAGTTGAACGTGCTATATTTTTAAAATACAATGAAAGCTTGGACAAGTTTGAAAACCAGCCGCTCCTCCTAAACGCTCCTCCTCCTTGTTGGATATTGACTTGGCAGGAAGCATCGGTAAGATGCGCATATTACGCAATGTTTTGAAAGAAGTACTGATGGGAATTTTATGTCGACAACCCTTGATATAGGAGCCATTTTAGCAAGTAGAGCATTCACAGGCTCTCTTGGGCCTCTTGTTTATCTTTTTTACACGATAGAGGCCACATTGCTGTAGCAGTCTTAACCAAACTTGCACAGATTCTGTATGACCACAAGATCACAGACGAGTTCGATAATGGGCAAGATCAGACCAGTAACACCAGAATTATATACCTGCCTTTTACAACTTTCTAATTCTGTTTTCTTAGACAGCTAACAAGTTAAGGTTATGTTTGTGTTAGTGAGTCTTTGGCTTTCAACATAGTAAACTAAATATATTTAATTTTGCAGAAAAAAAGGAACCTTTAGCAGTCGGTATACTACAGACAGTATTCTGCTGCATGCAGCTTTGTCTAAGCTCAGTTCCTGTAAACATTTTAGAAGATGCCCGGAAGGGGTTTAGTAGTATGAGTGTTATAGCTAAAAGCAGGTGGATCCTGACATGGCTCAAGACTCATTCAAGGTACATTTATTTTCCGACTCATACAAGATCTTTGAGATCTAATTTTATCGCATTACATGGTTTCTGGGAGTGAAACAAAAGCCCCGACATTTGTTGAAATACACTAGTATATTATCTGCAAATGAGATGTAACTGTGTACAGTCAAACACTTAGGCTCAATTGTTAACATGGTATATCATACGATACGTCCAAACAAAATGAAATATTTAAATACTTGTTAAAATGCATGTTAGTAACATTAATTTTGGTTGAAGATGTAGCAACTTCTTCATTAAAACCCAACAACACACAATCATGTAAGATCCTCTATAACCTTCAATTCATATATGAAGAAACAAAATAGAGACAAAAAACATTTTATATAATTATACATGTATGTTATTCATATGCTAAATAGATAATTTATATGAAAATCATTCACTCCCTGATAGGTAGTAGCAGGCGTGTTTTGTTTTTCACTCACACCCATCCGCTAAATCGTGAAAAGAAACCCACACCTACAATCTTGTGAAAGAATTCCATATAATTTTTTTATTTTTAGCAGTTAATATGTATTAAATAATAAATTTACAGATTCGAAAATGGGAAATGGCTGACCGTATACATGGTTGGAGGAATGCCTGTATGTTTGAAAGGTTGGTTGGTTGCTCTTGGCCATCCCTTGTCAACATTTTATTCCATCAGAGAAAGATTTACAGGTAGGTAGTATTGTAATGTTATCAATAATCATAGACTGATTCAGAAAATAATTCATGGTGCGACTTTTTGATTTGTACTTCCAATCGTTAATATATATCAGTGATTACAGATCAAAAACTTCCAAATTTTCACTGAATTGCTTTAACTAAGTGATATAATGATAGTGATACAATCCACCAATCCGGCAGAAGTCCGAGTTTGAAATAATAAAATCATTTGATATGTTGTTTATCTTTCATAGACGATTACATATATAGAGGATCTTAAACGAGTTCCCATTTCATATAAGATTTATGAAACGAGTTATGAATTATTTTAATTTTAACAAGCCTTTTGGCGAGTTAAAATTAAAAATAATTCATAACGAGTTTCATAAATCTTATATGGAATGGGAACGAGTTTAAGATCCTTTTTATCACATAACATTGCAATCAAATTAGTAAAAAATAATTCAGATGGACATAGAACCGCCACGACGTCAGACACACTTTAGCGCCAAAACGTCATAAAATTTGGACGATGGACAAAGAGTCAGCTCAGTTGGTCTAAAATGCAACAACACGAACATTTCATTACAATGTTCATATCAATTCATATCACCTACAAGGTTTTCACAATTTGTATTTAAGCTGGTCAGACTACAATAACAGGTCCAGGGAATGTAGCTGGAAAAATTGGACAGGCAGCTCAGTTTGCTATGACTTGGTTGCAGATGTTTTCCTCCAGGTAAAACAGTAATATAAATTATATTATTCTATTATTGCTTTTTGATGTGGCCGTTATTACTTGGTCAAAATTCTTTGCAGTACCATTTATTATATACCTATCAATACTATATACCTAGTACCTTCACTTTCCTGAAGTGGCATATAAAACCATTTTTTATATTCATCATTTTACATCTCAATATAGGTGACTTTGAAGTAGAATACCGCTTAAGCCGGTGCTAGGGGGCGTGAGAAGTGTTGCTTCTTTCATTACTTCTCATGAACAGACTCAATAAAACCGAGTCTGCTGCTTTATTCTCTTAATTGTGTTTGTTGCTCTCAAAGGATCACCTTTATCAGTATTTATTTACCAAACAGATTGTTAATATCAATGAATGCTTCGACAAATTTAAACAAGAGGCCCAAGAGGGCCTGTGGATATGGCAGGTATTCGAACTTGTCCGAGCTTTCATTGATATTGACAATGTGGTAAAGTTTGGTAAAGATAGAATGAAAAACGAAGGCCCTATCATCTTAACGAGGCAAAATATAGCATTTTTAACTAAATCAAGGACCATAACTCTTGTGTTACTGGTCCGATCTGGCTGGTTTTCGAACTTGTCCGAGCTTTCATTGATATTAACAATGTGGTAAAGTTTGGTAAAGATAGGATGAAAAATAAAGGCCCTATTGTCTTAACGAGGCAAAATATAGCAATATCTCATTTTTAACTAAATCAAGGGCCATAACTCCGCTGTTACTTGGCCGATCTGGCAGGTTTTAGAACTCATCCGAGCTTTCATTGATATTAACAACCTGTTAAAGTTTGGTAAAGATTGGATGAAAAATGAAGGCCCTATCGTCTTAACGAGACAAAAGTTAACAACGGACGGCGGACGGACGACGGACAACTCGGCATCCCATAAGCTCTGCTGGCCTTCGGCCAGTAGAGCTAAAAACAGCCAGATTGGACCATTTACACAGGAGTTATGGACCTTGATTTTCTAAAATATGCTATATTTTGGCCTCAGTATTATGAAAGAGCCTTCATTTGGACAGATTTCAGTTTTAAACGAAACTTTTTAGGATGATCAGTTTCAGGTCTAGTTGTGTAAATCACTGCCGTGTTATGGTTGAATGATTTTTGGCAGAGTAATGGTTCTTTAAAGGTTTTAAAACACAAACTGGGATTATTTTTCAAACCATTTGCTTTAGCATGGTTATTTTAATTCAGACTGATAGAAATTCACTTTGATCTATACTTCTTTATACCATTGGATTATAATAATAGTATAAACTATTGTTCATGAACATGAGACCATGTGTCACAACCAATTGCAAGGTGTATGCTGTCAACTTCACACTATGGAGGCTTTGCTATAATTTACTTTCACCATTAGTGGACATACACTTCTTTACCTTTTTTAAAAATGTTTCATTTTTAACTTTCTGGCTTTTCTACTTTTAAGTTTAAGGCTTTTCTACTTTAATACAGATATGCTGACAAACTCCCTGATTCTTACAAACTCCATCTGCCATGTTGTATGACGAAGACATACATGTACGGAATGTTGCAGGAAGAATGTGCAAAAGACAGTATGCCACTCATTTCAATTTGGCACTTCCTGAGATTGTGGAGAAATCTTATGACCCATATTGTTATACCGAAGGTAGTTATCTTTAAGTAGATATGGTTAAAATGAAACGTTATATTAGCATGGCAGACTCTTAGGGATCAATTTTTCCATCGTAGTCCGTCCTGGTAAAGTAGTTGTCTTGTGTTCATGAAACTTTACACACATCTTAACCCAAAGAATGTTGTAACACATGTCCAATAACTGACTTTCATTTCAGCAGAGTTATGCCCCTTTTCATCATAAAACTTGTAACATGCAAAACTTTAAGATGCAACCTAACCAAGCTCGTAACTGGCCATAACTTCAAAAGTATTTGACCTATGTTTATGAAATTTCACACGCACCACACAGAATATTGTTACCTATGACCAATAACTCTGACTCAATTTGGCAGAGTTATGCACCCTTTCATAAAACTTGACCCTGCAACCTAATCAAGCTCATAACTGGCCTTAACTTAATAAATATTTGATCTATAATCATCAAACATCACACATATCTTCATCTTAAACAAAGGAATGTTGTTACACATGTCCAATAACTGTGACTTTCAATAACTGACTTTCATTTTAACACTTAAAAAAAAAAGTTGCATAATTCAAGAAGGATTGCATCCCCTGTCTTCAAACTTTATAGTTATATTGTACATGCTGAAATAAGCACACGGTAGGCACCTAGGTATATACCTTGTTGTCAGTAAAAACAGTGTACATTTGTTGTAAAATATGGCTGTTGGGTGGTGGGGGTGGGGGTGGGGGAGTGGGGGGATGGGAGATAGGAACTTTGAACCCACACTCATGAAAATTAATTAATGCATTGCCTTTGGTGGAAGAATCTTTATCGTTTTCAATTATTTGCAGAGATCCAGGTTTTCAATATGTGACACGTGTGTGAAACTTAAGACAAAACTGTCTGGGACATTAACAAAAAAATAGCGCAAGTTATATCAGAAGTTGAGAGAAATACACTTAAAACAACAGAAGTAAGTATTTTAACATCAATTCCAAAATCTTAATTGCACAGTACAGTGACTCTTAGCTGAATACTCTGACTAGCTATCCATGCAAATATGTTTGTAACAAACGTCTTCTGCTTACTGTTAATAGTTTTGTTGAGCACGTTTATGTATTTGAAAATATTCAGTTTAATATGAGCTCATATAGACATTTGCAATGACTTGTTATGCATATAGAATTATACACCCTTTATTACATTATACACCCTTTATTACATTATACACCCTTTATGACATTATACACCCTTTATTACATTATACACCCTTTATGACATTATACACCCTTTATGACATTATACACCCTTTATTACATTATACGCCCTTTATTACACTGAACATTTTCCTGATCACCTGTAGTACCTTGAAATGTCTTCATCTAATATTTGCATTGCAGCCAAGAGAGAAGCAAATATTATAAACATATATCCAAAGCCAAGTCGTGTCCAGAAAAGTATTTGTCAGTTATAATAGATGCGATGGACCACCAGAAAACATCATTGCCCCGCTTTCAGGTTTCACATTTCATATATCATTGTAATATAAAGTTATATATATATATAGAGGATCTTACATGAGTGACTGTGTATTATTGATTTTAATAAACGAGTTGGATAAAATGATAGGATACGAGGCTCTTGCCGAGTATCCTATCTTTTTATCCAACGAGTTTATTAAAGTCAATAACACACAGTCACGAATGTAAGATTCTGTTTATCACATAACCCACCTACGTGAGCGTTTCACTTTAATGTTGTCAATTTTCCTTATATACGGCGGCAAATTGTAAGGCAATTCATGATGTCGTTTTGTTGTTTACACGACGTCGCTATGTTACGCGGTTGTAAATGCGTTCGCCTTACAAATAATGCAACCCCTAAACGAAATTTAACGTTACTAACGTTCATTTCATGAAGTAAGATTTCAAATTACGATAAATAATTAAGGCGTCTGAACGTACCGTAAGATATACCATGAAAACAATTGGTATTAAAAATTTTAACTTACACAAACACAGTGATTCGGTCCTCATTTGCATCTGTAATACACTAGTTTTTTACGAGAAATAAGTAATGGCTTTACTGCACTCCCAAACGCAATGTTATGTGATAAATATATATAATGAAGTCATTTTAAGACCAGCCATGAATATGTAGTGCACATATATGTATAATGTTAATCTTGTCAGAACCTAACGGGGCATTTTACGCCAGTTTCCTAAAGTTTTTATGTTAAAAGCATTTCATATGAGTCAGCCCAGTGTATAACCCTTACCTTTGACTTCTAACAAAAAAATAACTGACAGGGGATATTGTTTAACCAAGAGCACTATTTGTATAAAGTTTCAAAACTAGATCAAATATTCGTGAATAACAGCTGGGAAGGAATTTGTCATGATCAGGTGACATTTACCTTGACATCTGACCTACTAAGCTTAAAATTAATAGAGATTGTTGTTTTAGCATGGGTTCTGTAAAGTTTCAAAATTGTAGTTATGTTACAGTGAGGAAAATGTCTTAGGATTCAGCCATTGTCAGTTCAATGTGACATTGATGACCTACTGAACCCAAAAGTAATAGGCTTCCTCCCTGTCCAAGGACAATACACCTATGAATTTTAATAAGTGTGGGTATCATATTTCCAAGATTGTCTTTTGCAATGTGTATGTCCATATGAAGACATGGTGACCTGGACCTTTGACCCACTAATCCACAAAGCGCTAGGGTTCCTCCTCTTACCAAGGGCAATGTATCTACAAAGTTTCATGAGTGTAGGTATTATACTCCTGGAGTTATCACTTGGAATATGTACTAGTGACCTTGACATTTGACCTCAGGACCCCAAAAGCAACAGGTTTCTCCTCTGAACAAATGCCATGTATCTTTGAAGTTTCATGAGTGTGAGTGTTATGGTTTCAGTTATTTGGAGGAATGTGTGTTTCCATATAAGGGCAGGGTGACCTTGACATTTGGCCTACTGAACCCAAAGACAATAAGGTTCTTTCTTTTGCCAACATCAATGCACATATGCAGTTTCATCAGTGGGGGTTTTATGGTTTTGATGTTATCGCACAGAATGCATATTACCACATAAGGTCATAGCAACCATGACCATTGACATGCTAAACCCAATGAAATGCAATATTTTCTATTATCAAGGGCAATGTACCTATGAAGTTTCATGAGTGTAGGTGTTATGGTTTTTAAGTTATCCCACAAAATGCCTACTTCCATATAATGTGACGGTGACCTTGACTTTTGACCAAATGACACAAAATCAATTGGGTTCCTCATCACCAGTCAATATACCTATAAAATGTCTTCAAGTGTGAGTGTTATAGTCTTGGAGTTATTGCAAGGAATGCCTATTTCCATATACGGTCATGGCCATCTTGACCTTTGGCCCACTGAACCATAATCAATAGAGTTCCTCCTCTCACCAAAGGCGATGTACCTAATATTTATACATCTGATTCTTATGGTCAGGAGATATATTCTACCAGTTTATTTTTCACTTTCTTTTTTAATAGACCATTCAGTGCCTTTGGTTTGTTAAAATGCAGTAATCACTATTACTTTTAAAATCAAATATAAACTTGAATATATATAATTTGTTAACATGTTCAGACCTCAAGTATATTATTATTATTTATTTTTTTATCATAATTTCAGACAGATTCAAAGACCTTGGCCAACATATGGAAATTAAAAGTTAACCTGATGGGTGTAATTGTCCATGGTATTGGAGTGTATGGATTTTTTGATTGTTTTCAATGGTCACATGGCGCCACTTATACTTTGTCCATTTTGTTCCACACGTTTTGCTTGCTGGAGACATTGCCAGATGTTTTGTATCTGCAGATGGATAACTGTCCCGGGCAAAACAAAAACAAGTATGACATATTTTATTTTTTTCAAACAGCTGTAAAATGTCTCATGACGAAAATATTTCAGACTCTAACTTGGGTGAATGTTACCAATCTTTTCCAAAATAGCTGAAATTGTATATTGGCAGGATGTCTTGGACATGTTTGATCATTCACAAAGACAAAGTAATACTAGAGTTAAGCCCCTTGGAATGGTAACAAATAACAAAATGAATGTTTTTCAAACAAAATGAATGTTTTTCGAAAAACTATTTCCTTATTAATAGGAAGCAATAGGTAGGAGGCATCCATGTCCAATAATCACATTTCTTGTTCAAATAATAGTGTTTACAATAATGCTTAACTTCAGTCACTGTGTATAAACTTCTGTCATTGTGTTTAAACTTCTGTCACTGTGTATCAGAAAAAATTACTTTTTTATTTAGGTTTACCTTGGGATTTTTAGCTTACCTTATCGAGGCCAAGATTTTCAAAAAAATCAAAGTCAGTTTTCTAATGGTAGGCCATACGCACGAAGACATTGACCAAGTATTTTCAAGGTAATCATTAAGCTAATCTAGTTTTGGGTAGAGGTGTAACAATACATCGAGCTATCGATGCTAGCTCGATGTACTGCAATAGTGATTGTCCCAATAGCAATGCATCGATACCAACTTGAACTATCGATTACTATCACTAATAGTATGCTGAACTATCGATATTGTCAGTATATATTTCATTTAAAAATTTGATTAATAACTTTATTTGTGTATTTTTACGTTGTGTTTTACTCTCCTAAAAAAAGCCATTTCGAAAAATTAAGCAGATGCACGCATGGATTCATTTATGACCTAGAGGGATAGTAGTATTGATTTTAATATATATGGGGATTCCCAAAGTTGTAAAACTAATGGTGACTACTAAAAGACAGGATGATTGATTGTTGAACATGCATAATTTAGGAGTCTAAAACTAATGCTTGTAAATTACTGAATTAACAAAATATTTTTTTTTTTATAAAAGTTTATTTTGGTGAGTATTTTGTTTGTCTTGGACATCAACTACTTTACTGGACCGATTTACTCATATCGGAGGTTATGTGAATGTCCCGTCTTTTAGAAGTCACTGATAGTAACAGAAAATAGGGCTTCGAACACACCATTTGAAATTGTCAAAATTAAAAATGCAAAGTCCTCTTTGTGGATAATAACTTATATGTGCACCATGGGCCCCCCCTGGGCAAACGTCCGAGTTCGAAATGATAAAACCATTTGATATGTTGTTTATCTTTCATAGACGATTACATACACCAAGTTATGTGCAAGAATATAGAAAAATGACAGTGTAATTGAATTTTTAGTGCACTTGAACTTTTGACCCCACTGAGGGACCCTGGGTGCGGAGCCATCATCACAACGTTTCATTTCAGACATAATTATAAAAAGGTCGCCTTTTTGAAGATAAATGCGATGCATAGGGATCACTTTGTCTCCGTCAGTCCGTCCGTCACAAAAACTTAAAGTTGGCTATAACTTTATCATTTCTTCATCAGACTTGCAATATATACTCAACATCAACATTATCTTACTAATATAAAGGTCAGGGTCACAGTCACACTGAAGGTGAAAATAAGGGTTAAATACTAATTTTTTTCTTCACGAAAACTTAACATTGGCTGTAACTTTCTCATTCCTTGATATTTCTTCATCAAACTTTCAATATATATATACTCATCATGACAACATCGACATTACTATATAAAAAATTAAAGGTCAAGGTCACACTGAAGGTCATTATATGGGTTAAATGCTCATTTTTTTTCTTCACAAAAACTTAACATTGGCTGTAACTACCTCATTTCTTGATATTTCTTAATCAAATTATATACTCATGGCATCAACATGACCATACTAAAATATAAATGTCAAGGTCAGTTGAAGGTCATTATATAAAACTTAACGCTGGCTATAATTTTCTCATTTCTTGATATTTCTTCATCAAACTTTCAGTATATAGTCATCATGACAATCTCGATATGACCATACTAAAATATACATTATATGAGTTAAACAGTCATATTTTTTTCTTCTCGAAAACATAGGCCAATTTGTCAAGGTCATTTATCTGGGTCCAAAGACTGACAAAGCGCTGACAGGCGAGACAAGTGTACCGCGGAGCACCTGTCTAGTTAACAATTCAATTTTTTTTTTTAATGTAACATTGCTTTAAAACCAATGAAATCGTTGTTTTGGATGTTTTCCAATGTTGAAAATTGTTTAACATGGAATCGTAACCATGGAAGGACGTATTGTCAGAGGTGTAGTAACGTTTGCTTCTTTATGTACCCTTTGGCTTTGTACCCAAATAGTTCTCTCAGTGAAATTTCAATTGCATTTTATTCAATGGGCAGATTTTCAGTCTGGCTGAGGCTCAACAATGTGTTGACATTGGATGAACTGATGGAGGGCTATGAGAAGTGCTATCATCCAAAACCAACATGTAAGTTAAATTTAAATTTCTGGAAATATCATACTTTGTGTTTTTGTACCAGTGGTGTCGTCAGAAAAAAAACAACTAAAAACGGGGGAAAATAAGAACATGCTGTGTACCCAGTCTGAAAATTCCATATGTTGAAAAAATCAAGGACATTAAATTAGCCATTTATAAATTGTACTCACTGTCAAACTCAAAAGAGATTCTGTTGATAAATTAGCATTCGAAACTAGAATGTGGTAAAATCAGGTTTCATAAAAAAAAAAGGCCATTATGTAAACAGTCTGAAATTCATATTTTTCAAGAGCCATAATTTTTCAAGAGCCACAACTAAATTCATCACTCAATTTTGTCATAACATCTATAATACCAGAAAAGTATAAAACGTATCCAGCCATTGTCTGTTAAATGGGAATAACCGGTTGTTTTTCTTTCATTGATATATATGAATAATTATATTAAAAAAGCATGATAAAATGTATTTAATGCTATTTTTTGTAATTTTTTCTTATTTACACAGCAATAAGAACACATGCGGTTTTGAATTTTGGGGAACAACTTCAAATTAACACCATTAGAAACCATTCAAAGCCGCATGTGTTTAAGCTTACACTGGACAAAATGCAAAGGTGTGCGATCCAATACAAGAAATGGACCACAGACAAGGTGAAGCACATTCTTTATTCATATTAGTTGAACAAGATATTAAATTGAATGATACTGAACCTATATTTGCTTCGCAATGCAGTGTGTTTATATGAATGCTGATCATGCAGATATTCAAAAAATAGATTCAGTATACCATGTATACTATAACAAATAATGCAGTATATTACAAATAATGTGCTTCGGTCCATTTGCATGTTACCATTGGCATTGGCAGTTTACAGACCATAAAAGTATTCGAGGCCCATGTATTATTTCTAGTCTGCCTAGTCAATAAACTTGGATATTTCAATTACATGGACATATTATTGTTAAATAGTTTAAAGTAGCTGAGTATTTAATCCAAATGATTACACGCCTACCTAAATAAAGTAACACATTTATTATTTAATTTATTTTTTATTTTTATGATGTCTCGCGACTTATCGCATTTAGGCGCTCGCCTAGCATACCTAACTTAGTACTAAATAGTACTAAACACATTTTAGAGGAAAAACAGTGATTATCAGTCCTTTTTCAAAATCCATTATCGATTATGGAAAATCGGCACAGTAGCAACAGACAACAGCACATGAAGATGTCATTATGCCATAAAGCAACATAAAGATGTAATAGTGGCACACCTAGTGCATGGCCCTCAGGCCATTACAGCACTACTGACTAGGTGTGCCATTATTGACAAAGGGCACACCAAAGCCGTATGTTGACCTGTAATTACAGTAATTACAGTGTATCCAACACATTATAAAGTGTTAAAGCATTGCAAATTCTGAAAGTTTGTATTGAATCTAGAAGAAATTGTTAAACATCCTATAAATTAAATTATTCATTTCTATACAGGAATGGATTAATTGCCGGGGAGATGAAGACTTTATTCAAATGTTGCCAGAGGAGCTTGTTGACACTATCACCCCTTCGACAGATGCTCTGGACTTGGACCACCTCAGACTTGACATGAAAACTGTGTACAGGTAAATATATCTTTGCTGCTTTTAAGAACTAGAAAAAATTACAAAGAGCACCCTTTCAAAGCAATTGTTGGTCCATGGTTATCATGAACTTGACCTTGAACCCCAAATAAGCAGGGGTCATCCTTTCAAATTTGATAAACATGTAATTACATTTGGTATGAAGTTTATGGTAGAATTAAAAGATAACCATGCTAAGATATTCAGTCTAGGACTGTATGTGGTTGGTTTTACGGTGTGCGAAATTCGTATTATGGCGACGCGGTACCGTAGCCGTAAAACGTAATTTCAAACAGTAAAACAAACCACATACCATCCCAGATTGAAAATCTTAGCAGGGTTATCTCTATTCTAATTCTTTTCCATTTCAATGCCAGAAATATAAAGAAAAAACATACTTAAACGCTTGTTTTTCTATTAGAACTCCAGTTCATTGGTAACGGTAATGGGATGTTGCATACTTCTAAGATGGTAAATTGGGTATTTTATGGTCGCAAAAAAAACAAAATGTTAATGTCTTCATATTTTTGAAAGCTATTTCAGGCACGAAAGTCTAAGTAGGTGGTGGGATGATTTCATCAACGAACTCATAGATGATGGTAAGTCAGATCTCAATAGGCATACAAGTTTTAATTTAATGATCTTTCATCTAAAAAAAAAGGTATTACTAAATAATAGTAATACATACACAAACAGCCGAAATATAAAAATAATAAATAAATGCATGACTTTAGGAATTAACATGAATGGTGTTTTAGGGCAAGTCAACACATAAATAGGTGGTATTGTGCAGGAAAAATTATGCAAATGAGAAATGAAATCGTCATTTACTAAAAGATATTCGATGAATTGATATCTCTCCCGAATGATGTATTATCAAGTGAAAATAAAAAATATTAAAACATTTGACTATAAACTTGTTCCCATTATGTAAGTCTATGTAAAACTGTGACACCTGGGATGGGTCCAAATTTGACCCCAGGGTCTCCATTTGAACATAACAAAAAGTAGAGGATCCATAAGCTGATAATAAAATATTTAAACCTTTATCTCTTGTAGTTTCTGAGAAAAAGACTTGAAGTTCTTCCCTATGACTCTATGTAAATCTGATCCAACAAGGGCCCCTAAGCTCACAAAGAAAAATTGAACCCAAGAACCAATGTTTGAGAAGATCCTGAACCCCTAGCGAGATTTCCACGAAACTTGGCAATGATGTTCAGTACCAAGCCTAGTTGCGCATATTGTCTGTGTGTTCCACGTGATTTTTTTTGCGGATTTGTGGCCTTTTCCCTAGTGGAGGAGACATTTGTTTTTACTAAGAACAACCTCTAGTTCTTTTTAAATTACAGAACAAAGAGACACAGAATCAATGAAATGGTTGGATATGCTGAAAACAAAAAAGGAACGTGGAGTTGATGAAACATCTGAGGATGACGATGTCGATGAAGATATGAAAGCAGCGATGGCTGAGTTACAAATCGAGGATGTCAATCATCCTATTCCCCCTGTAAGTAGTTGCCATTATCAGTCATTTCCAGTTTCTGCTTATAAGGCTAACTTAATAGGAAAATTATGTTGCGTGCAATTTCAGTAATAATAAAACAATATCGCAATGTTATGAAATTGAGCTACATTATGGGACGAAAAAAATGATTGCTTAGACTATTGCTTAACATCCATCCATTATTTGTTTGGATTCATATTTCCTCAGGTGGGTATAATATGTAAAACAACATTAATAAGGGAGAAACTCTGTAACAGACATAACAACAGTAATGCCATCTTTGGATGTGACCTAAAATGAGCTGTGGAGTTGTTCGTCTGTCTGTGTCTCTGTCCTGAGACTTTCAGCTGAGAAGTGAGTGTGGCTAATAACTTTCAAAGTACTAGGTCTATAGCAATGATACTTTGTGGTACACATCACCATATGTGTCAGCTAAACAAAAACAAAATTGTAATCAACACAAATTGTTACTTCAAGTTTCAAAAGGATTTAAACAAACGCATTAATTCAAGATAAAATGTTTAACATAATGACATAAACTTACACTACTGTCTTCTATTTGACTAACAAGTGGATGTTATTGCCCAGCTCAATTTCTACTATATGAACATGATGAACACAACACAACATATATGAATACATGAGTACAGTGAAAATTGTAAATAATTTAATCTTTCATTAATAGGTTACTATCGGTAAAGTAAGCAAAAATAAAGGCAAACAAGGTCAAACAAGAGAGATGCTAGTTGGAGATCTAGTGTTGACCGACTGTGTCCGGTACTGCCAGGAGTTCCCACAATTAGCAAAGGTGTTGGAAATAAAGGAGGCTGAAGTTCATATCTTATGGTACAAAGGACACAAAACAACGTCATGGACTCCAGCAACTAGGCCAGTCAAAGGTCAACGCGGAAAGAGGGAGCTTTTCCATGACACTATAAATAAAAATGTGATCTGGCTATGGAATTTTTCCTTAACGCCATCAGGCATGTTGCCAAAAACTGTTAAGGATGCTATAGATGAATATATAGAAGACATGTGAAATATTATATTATTACTTATCCAGATTTCCAGTAGGGTGTAAGGGCATATTCGTAACTGTTTGATTTCATTTCACTCATTTTACAAATTGTTTGAGGAGATCTGTGTAATGAATTTATCACCATTTCAGAATGATTACCAAGAGATATTGATAGATATAAAGGAAATTATAGTAAACAGAACTTATTTCCCTTAGATTGCAAAACAATGTTAAATGTTCTGCGATTCTGGGCGTTCTTCGGTTTCAGGAAGGAATGACAAAACATGAGCTTATATCGAATCTAACAAACATTCTGACATACTTCTTCAATGATATGGCATAAATATTGCTTAATTAAATTTTAAAAAATAATTTTCTAATTGAATTGAATGTTGTTTAACGGCTCATCAACACAGTATAGGTTATTTAGAGCCGCCCCAGAGAAAGGGGAAGAATACATACTCTAAATCAAACGGGCCAAGGTGATATGCACAACTAGATCTGGTACTGACCATCCCTGCACAGTTGCACTGAAATCCGGCCAGTGGTTCAGGAGAACTAGTACAGACAACATGTATTAAAACATTTAAAGGGTGATAACTCTGCCAAAAATATTGCAACCGAAATATGGCGATGAGATGCATAATTAGTATTGGTACTGATCATCCCTGCAAAGTTGCATTAAATCCGGCAAAATAAAGACCATATCATTTTTAATGAGGCAAAATACAGAATTTCTAACTAATCAAGGGCCATAACTCCACTTTTATATCTTGCAGTATATGTAATGTAGGAGTGTTTATATATTGCAGTATCAGTAGGAGTGAGTATATATTGCAGTTTCAGTATTAGTGATTATATATTGCAGTATCAGTATGAGTGATTACATATTGCAGTGTCGGTAGGAGTGATTATATATTGCAGTATCTGTAGAAGTGAGTATATATTGCAGTATCAGTAGGAGTGATTACATATTGCAGTATTTGTAGGAGTGATTATATATTGCAGTATCAGTAGGAGTGATTATATATTGCAGAATCAGTATGAGTGATTATATATTGCAGTATTAGTAGGAGTGATCATGTTGCAGTATCAGTAGGAGTGATTATATATTGCAGTATCAGTAAGAGTGATTATATATTGCAGTATCAGTAGGAGTGATTATATATTGCAGAATCAGTAGGAGTGATTATATATTGCAGAATCAGTAGGAGTGATTATATATTGCAGTATCAGTTGGAGTGATTATATATTGCAGAATCAGTAGGAGTGATTATATATTGCAGATCATGTTGCAGTATCAGTAGCAGTGGTTATTGTTGCAGTATCAGTAAGAGTGATTACATATAGCAGTATCAGTAAGAGTGATTATATATTGCAGTGATTATATATTGCAGTATCAGTAGGAGTGATTATATATTGCAGTATCAGTAGGAGTGATTATATATTGCAGTGATTATATATTGCAGTATCAGTATGAGTGATTATATATTGCAGTATCAGTAGGAGTGAATATATCTTGCAGTATCAGTAGGAGTGGTTGTATATTGAATTATCAGTAGGAGTGATTATATATTGCAGTAATTTGTTTAAGTAACAAATTTTAATGAGGCAAAATACAGAATTTCTAACTAATCAAGGGCCATAACTCCACTTTTATATCTTGCAGTATATGTAATGTAGAAGTGTTTATATATTGCAGTATCAGTAGGAGTGAGTATATATTGCAGTTTCAGTATTAGTGATTATATATTGCAGTATCAGTATGAGTGATTACATATTGCAGTGTCGGTAGGAGTGATTATATATTGCAGTATCTGTAGAAGTGAGTATATATTGCAGTATCAGTAGGAGTGATTACATATTGCAGTATTTGTAGGAGTGATTATATATTGCAGTATCAGTAGGAGTGATTATATATTGCAGAATCAGTATGAGTGATTATATATTGCAGTATTAGTAGGAGTGATCATGTTGCAGTATCAGTAGGAGTGATTATATATTGCAGTATCAGTAAGAGTGATTATATATTGCAGTATCAGTAGGAGTGATTATATATTGCAGAATCAGTAGGAGTGATTATATATTGCAGAATCAGTAGGAGTGATTATATATTGCAGTATCAGTTGGAGTGATTATATATTGAAGAATCAGTAGGAGTGATTATATATTGCAGATCATGTTGCAGTATCAGTAGCAGTGGTTATTGTTGCAGTATCAGTAAGAGTGATTACATATAGCAGTATCAGTAAGAGTGATTATATATTGCAGTGATTCTATATTGCAGTATCAGTAGGAGTGATTATATATTGCAGTATCAGTAGGAGTGATTATATATTGCAGTGATTATATATTGCAGTATCAGTATGAGTGATTATATATTGCAGTATCAGTAGGAGTGAATATATCTTGCAGTATCAGTAGGAGTGGTTGTATATTGCATTATCAGTAGGAGTGATTATATATTGCATGTGGTGTGGGAGTGTAATAAAACAATTCAATATTTTCGATATTCCGCTAGTAGTATAACATAACGTACGTGTTTTGACATGTTAAAGCGACAAACAAAATGCAATAAAAGTCGATATGCGAGTTATATGATAAACAAAATATAACATTTGTTCTCATTCATTATTGAATGATAACTCGTAAGATCCTCTATAAAAATTTTGGTAAGTATATATTAAAATAAACATTTCTTGTTAAAATAGTCAGGATTATTTCAGAGATAACCATGCTAAGACTTTTCAATCTGGGATGGTGAGTGGTTTTACGATCTGAAATTTACGGTGACACAGTAGCGTAGCATTAAAATGTTATTTCAGACGATAAAATCAGCCACATACTGTCCAAGATTGAAAAACTTAGCATGGTTATCTCAATTCGCTTTTCAATTTAAATGCCAGAAATGTGGAGCAAAAATATACATGCACACTTGTTTTTCTACGGAAAACAAATTCATTGGTAATGCCATTTTGTTGACATCATCCAATGATGTCTCTTGTTCTATTTTTAAAATATCTATTAAATATAGTAATAAACACATAATAATAAGGTAACCATTATTTTGTTTTCTTTTAGAAAGCCCTAATTAAATATCTTGCTTTAAATGCAAATATTTAGACAATAATCTGAAATGTACCATTTGATCAATACTTGCATGATCTGAATGTTATCCATTAAGTTCCAATTTCAATAAAAAAAAAAGTGACAATGTTCAACATGCATAACTTGTTGCACACAAACACATCTAAAAGTAATACATGTTTATTTTTTTAGTTTACATGTAAGTTAAACTGACATACATATAAATTGCGATATATCTAAAAATTAATACTAGCTTTATTAAAAAGTAGCATGTTGAACCGAAATTACATGAATGAATTACAATAACGGTGTCTAACCCAGGTTAAATCAACGGTGCGTGTCTAACCCAGGTTAGACTAAGGGTGCGTGTCTAACCCAGGTTAGATAAACAGTAAATGTCTAACCCAGGTTAGATGGACGGTGCGTGTCTAACCCAGGTTAGATAAACAGTGCATGTCTAACCCAGGTTAGATGGACAGTGCGTGTCTAACCCAGGTTAGATAAACAGTGCATGTCTAACCCAGGTTAGATGGACGGTGTGTGTCTAACCCAGGTTAGATAAACAGTGCATGTCTAACCCAGGTTAGATAGACTGTGCGTGTCTAACCCAGGTTAGGAAAACGTTGCATGTCTAACCAAGGTTAGGTCAACGGTGCGTGTCTAACCCAAATTAGATAAATGGTGCATGTCTAACATAAGTTAGAGAAAAACTAAAAAAAGGTATAAACACAATATGGATAAGTTAGATTATAATAATTTAACTTATTATGTGGATTATCAAACTATCTAAACATGAAATATAGTTTCATGCCTTATTACTGTGAATTCTAGATTAAGTGGCACATTCTAGGTTCATATAATACTTTGTTCTATTATTATTTTAACATACAGTCCCTGCTAAGTCTGCATAAATGTACATATGTACATGTATAAGAATATAATTATTTTAAACCGAACAGGTATTCTAATATACATAATACAGTCTAAATTACATTGATTCAGTACTGTACTGTATTTCCTGTGTTCGCTACATTTAACATTCAACAAAAAACAAGTTATTTTGAAAACTATTTGAATGCGAACCGTGCAACAACATTTTGTTTTCATTTTGTGTAAATGGCGATAATGCATATAAGGGAAGTTACTCAGCAGGCCATTTCGGACACAAACACGTTCGCCTAATGTAGAAAAAGTTACTTCAAAAGGTTAATTTTTACTATATCAGTACAAATTGAAATAATACATTATGAACCTTTTGTCAATATGCATGACTAATATAATTAATAGATTTGCTTCTGCAGAAATTTGAAAGCGAACGATTTTCCAAAGAAAACCAGAGTGTTCCGGAAATCAAGCCGCAATTGGAATAATTTCAACAACAGAATTGCGATGTTTTTCTGCTGGTAAACACAAATAATATCTGAATATTTTCTGAACCAAATCGGAAATTGTTATTTTGTCGAAGAAAATCAGAAATCGGATACATGTCCAATAAGAGGAAAGAATGATTAGTAAAAAGTGGAATTTGTTCCGCTTTTCTTTATTCAAAAATAAATTTAATTTTTTTTAGCTCTACTGATCAGAGATCAGCAGAGCTTATGCCGTGGTGCGGCGTCCGTCGTCCGTCCGTCCGTCTGTCCGTTAACTTTTATTTGTAGCGACTACTCCTCTGAAACTACTGGATGGATATTCATAAAACTTTACAGAAATGTTGCCCATGAAGTCGAGTTGATCCTAGCAAAAATTCATGTTGATGTGAAATCCAAGATGGCCGCCAAAGCTAAAAATAGATTTTTTAAATACAAGTTTGTAGCGAATACTTCTTGAAAACTTCAAGTGATATTGATATGGGACTTCGAAAATCGTTTTGATTTGACGTTAAACATGGCTGCCAGCGGCCATCTTTGTTTACATAGAGTTATATAATGAAAACTTGTAGCGACTACTCCTCTGAAACAACTTGACGGATTTTCATGAAACTTCACAGGAATGTTGCTCTTGATGTCTAATTGATCCTAGCAAAATTTCAGGTCGGCCGGAAATTCAAGATGGCCGCCACGGCTAAAAATAAATTTTCAAAATACAAGTTTGTAGCGACTACAAGTTTGTAGCGACTACTTCTTGAAAACTATAAGTGATATTGATATGGGACTTTTTCTAAAATGATCAGCATGACATGATGTTGGTCCTTATCAAAAATCGTTTTGATTCGACGTTAAACGTGGCTGCCAGCGGCCATCTTTGTTTACATAGAGTTATATAGTAAAAACTTGTAGCGACTACTCCTCTGAAACTACTTGGCGGATTTTCATGAAACTTTACAGGAATGTTGCTCTTAATGTCTAATTGATCCTAGCAAAATTTCAGATCGGCCAGAAGATCAAGATGGCTGCCACAGTTAAAAATAGATTTTTAAAAAATAAGTTTGTAGCGACTACTTCTTGAAAACTATAAGTGATATTGATATTGGACTTTTTCTAAAATGATCAGCATGACATGATTGTTATCCGAGTCGAACATTATTTTGATTCGACATTAAACATGGCTGCCAGTGGCCATCTTTGTTTACATGGAGTTATATAATGAAAACTTGTAGCGACTACTCCTCTGAAACTACTTGACGGATTTTCATGAAACTTCACAGAAATGTTGCTCTTGATAACTAATTGATCCAAGCAAAATTTCAGGTCGGCCGGAAATTCAAGATGGCCGCCATGGCTAAAATAAGATTTTCAAAATGCAAGTTTGTAGCGACTACTTCTTGAAAACTATAAGAGATATTGATATGGGACTTTTTCGAAAATGATCAGCATGACAGGCTAAAAATAGATTTTCAAAAAAACAGTTTGTAGCGACTACTTCCTGAAATCAAAATCAATCAGTAGAGCTTCAAGGTCATTGACCTCTTGTTTAATTTTAAAGATGTTTCGGACTTTAAAGATTATTTCTGTCCGAATATTTTTTGAATAAATGAGGATGTCCGAATATTTTCCGAACGCAATACTAATGTCCAAATATTTTCCGACAGAAATGCCGATGTCCGAGGAAATACCGATGTCAGCATATTTTCCGAAGAAATGCCGATGTCCGAATATGTTCCGAAGGAAATTCCGATGTCCGAATATTTTCCAAACTATGCCTGAATGTTTTCCGAAGAAATACATATTCGGACAATTTGTCCGAAGAAATCGGAAAGCCGAAGACTCCGAGGAAAATGAATTTGTCCGTGGAATTTCTTTGTTATTTTTTCCGAAGTCCGAATTATTTTCTATTAAAACCTATGTCCATTACTCCGAAGACCGGAATTCCGAATTTATTCCGCGGCTTTTTTTCGGAATTCCGCGGAAATAATAGAGACGAGCTGTCACCCTTTTTAGTATACAAATTAACAGTATAGTTAAATGCATCAATCCTGGTGTGGATTGCTCTCTATATGTTGACGACTTTGTTATATGTTATCGTGCAAAAAACATGAACACTATTGAAAGACAACTGCAACAATGTCCGCTATATCTAAAACTAATTGTATGCACTTTTGTCAACTAAGTATACATCATGAAGACCCTCATCTAACACTGGATGGGTCACCAATACAAGGTGAGCAATTACCAGAATGTATACCCTGCTTTGCACCGTTTACGGTCAAACACATCTTATTGGAATGTATAGACTTTGATCCTATGCGTCAAAGGTACTGAGATGGGTGTTCCACAGGGCAGCATACTCTCTGTCACACTTTTTAATATAAAGATTAACAGTATAGTAAAATGCATCAATCCAGGTGTGGATTGTTCGCTATATGTTGACGACTTTGTTATATGTTATCGTGCAAAAAACATGAATACTATCGAGAGACAATTACAACAATGTCCCAATAAACTTCAGACCTGGTCTGATGAAAATGGTTTTAAATTTTCTAAATCTAAAACTAATTGTATGCACTTTTGTCAACTTCGTAAACATCATGAAGACCCTCATCTAACACTGGATGGGTCACCAATACCAGTAGTGGATGAGATAAATTATATTCAGGAATCTGATAATGACCATTGTGTGGTCTTTTCTGATTCCCTTTCATCTCTTCAAGCACTGGGTAATATGAAACATGATATGATAACCCAGTTGTGCTTCAACTTTTAGAAAAGTACAACTCTCTTATAATTGATAATGTTATTATTTTCTGCTGGCTTCCAAGCCATGTAGGAATATTTGGTAATGATAGAGCTGATAGTGCTGCTAAGGCAGCATTAGACTTACATATATCTAATACCAAATTACCTTATACCGATTTTAAAAGTTGTATTAACACATATATTCTTAACTCTTGGCAAACCGCTTGGGATTTGTCAGTTAACGATAAACTCCATCCAATTAAACCGTTACTCGGAGAATGGCGTTCTTGTAGTAGACCCATTCGTCGAGAGGAAGTTGTCCTAGCCCGGTGCAGGCATACACGTTATACTCATTCATATTTATTACAAGGTGAGCAATTACCAGAATGTATACCCTGCTTTGCACCGTTTACGGTCAAACACATCTTATTGGAATGTATAGACTTTGATCCTATGCGTCAAAGGTACTGAGATGGGTGTTCCACAGGGCAGCATACTCTCTGTCACACTTTTTAATATAAAGATTAACAGTATAGTAAAATGCATCAATCCAGGTGTGGATTGTTCGCTATATGTTGACGACTTTGTTATATGTTATCGTGCAAAAAACATGAATACTATCGAGAGACAATTACAACAATGTCCCAATAAACTTCAGACCTGGTCTGATGAAAATGGTTTTAAATTTTCTAAATCTAAAACTAATTGTATGCACTTTTGTCAACTTCGTAAACATCATGAAGACCCTCATCTAACACTGGATGGGTCACCAATACCAGTAGTGGATGAGACAAAATTCCTTGGTCTTATTTTCGACCGTAAATTAACGTTTATATCACACCTTAAATACTTGAAGGCCAAATGCCTTAAAGCTCTTAACTTACTTAAAGTTGTTGCAAACACTAATTGGGGAGCAGATCGAAAAGTCCTCTTGCGACTTTACAGATCTCATCAGATCCAAGCTCAATAGTATATGGATCGACTCGCAAGTCGTACTTGCAGATGCTCGACCCTATACATAATCAAGGATTACGACTCGCCTTAGGTGCCTTTCGTACATCACCAGCCGAAAGTCTATATGTTGAAGCCAATGAACCATCACTGTCTCATAGACGAGACAAATTAGCTCTTCAATACGCCATTAAATTAAAGTCTAACCCTTCAAACCCAACTTTCGATAATGTTTTTAATCCTAGTTGTGAACCTCTTTTTGATCGAAAACCGAAGGCCATTCGACCATTTGGTCTTCATATTAAACCAAAATTAAGAGACACTGAAATCGACCTAAATTTGATTGCCAAGTACAAAGTATCACAAATTCCACCGTGGACTTTGGAAACTCCAACAATTATTTTTGATCTTTGTAATAATAACAAATCCAGTACAGACCCTACTGTCTTTCAAAGCAAATTTAATGAAATTATATCGAAATACAGTGACTTTCAACATATCTACACAGATGGCTCTAAAGATGGAGATAAGGTAGCTGCAGCAGCTGTTCACAAACACAGCATAAAGAGCCGCCTGCCTGACAAGGCTTCCATCTTTTCAGCTGAACTTAAGGCAATTGAACTTGAATTATATTCAGGAATCTGATGATGACCATTTTGTAATCTTTTCTGATTCCCTTTCATCTCTTCAAGCACTGGGTAATATGAAACATGATAACCCAGTTGTGCTTCAACTTTTAGAAAAGTACAATTCTCTTATAATTGATAATGTTATTATTTTCTGCTGGCTTCCAAGCCATGTAGGAATACGTGGTAATGATAGAGCTGATATCTATATCTAATACAAATTACCTTATACTGATTTTAAAAGTTGTATTAACACATATATTCGTAACTCTTGGCAAACCGCTTGGGATTTGTCAGTTAACAATAAACTCCATTCAATTAAACCGTTACTCGGAGAATGGCGTTCTTCTAGTAGACCCGTTCGTCGAGAGGAAGTTGTCCTAGCCCGGTGCAGGATAGGGCATACACGTTATACTCATTCATATTTATTACAAGGTGAGCAATTACCAGAATGTATACCCTGCTTTGCACCGTTAATGGTCAAACACATCTTATTGGAATGTGTAGACTTTGATCCTATGCGTCAAAGGTACTACAATGTTAATACTATGAAAGAGTTATTTGATACTGTAGATTTTAGTCTTGTTTTAGATTTCCTAAAAGAGATCAGACTATATAAATCATTATAATGTGTTTTTATATCTGTTTACTTGTTTATATACCCGTTGACGGGCATTCGTTGATTTACATACATAGTTTATATTACACCCTATCATCCCTTATTTTTTAATAGTTTTATCATTATATATTTACATTAATTTTTTATAAATACTTCATTTTTCATCAATTTTTGCGCACAATATGACCTATTTTTGTGTCGACGTGCCGTAAAACACCATTCATTCATTCAAAGGTACTACAATGTTAATACTATGAAAGAGTTATTTGATACTGTAGATTTTAGTCTTGTTTTAGATTTCCTAAAAGAGATCAGACTATATAAATCATTGTAATGTGTTTTTTATATATATTTACTTGTTTATATACCATTTGTTGATTTACATACATAGCTTATATTACACCTTATCATCCCTTATTTTTTTTTTTAATAGTTTTATCTTTATATATTTACATTAATTTTAATTAATACTTCATTTCCTCATTTTCATAAATTTTTGCGCACAATATGACCTATTTATGTGTCTACGTGCCGTAAAACACCATTCATTCATTATATGTTAGCGTGCAAAAAACATGAACACTATTGAAAGACAACTGCAACAATGTCTGAATAAACCTGGTCGGATGAAAATGGTTTTAAATTTTCTAAATCTAAAACTAATTGTATGCACTTTCGTCAACTACGTATACATCATGAAGACCCTCATCTAACACTGGATGGGTCACCTATACCAGTAGTGGATGAGACAAAATTCCTTGGTCTTATTTTCGACCGTAAATTTACGTTTATACCACACCTTAAATATTTGAAGGCCATTGAGTGCCTTATAGCTCTTAATTTACTTAAAGTTGTTGCAAACACTAACTGGGGAACGGATCGTAAAGTCCTTTTACAACTTTATAGATCTTTATCAGATCCATGCTGAACTACGGCTCAATAGTATATGGATCGACTCGTAAGTCATACTTACAGATACTCGATCCTATACAGAATCAAGGATTACGACTCGCCTTAGGTGCCTTTCGTACATCATCAGCCTAAAGTCTATATGTTGAAGCTAATGAACCATCACCGTCTCATAGACGGGACAAATTACACCCTCTGAAGCTGCAGCAGCTGTTGTTCACAAACACAGCATAAAGACCCGCCTGCCTGACAAGGCCTCTATCTTTTCAGCTGAACTTAAGGCAATTGAACTTGCCTTAAATTATATTCAGGAATCTGATAATGACCATTTTGTGGTCTTTTCTGATTCCCTTTCATCTCTTCAAGCACTGGGTAATATGAAACATGATATGATAACCCAGTTGTGCTTCAACTTTTAGAAAAGTACAACTCTCTTATAATTGATAATGTTATTATTTTCTGCTGGCTTCCAAGCCATGTAGGAATATTTGGTAATGATAGAGCTGATAGTGCTGCTATGGCAGCATTAGGTCTACATATATCTAATACCAAATTACCTTATACTGATTTTAAAAGTTGTACACTGAAGTGATATAAAAACGCAACACGGGAATTTCCGCTATATATTGTATGTACAATATGCTGCTTTTAATCGAATGGTACATGGCTACGTAAGACCTTTCCTTTTGGAAAAAATACTAAAACAACAAATAATACAGCAAATAGTATTCCTTCAATGTTTCATTATTCACAAACACAGCATAAAGACCCGCCTGCCTGACAAGGCCTCTATCTTTTCAGCTGAACTTAAGGCAATTGAACTTGCCTTAAATTATATTCAGGAATCTGATAATGACCATTTTGTGGTCTTTTCTGATTCCCTTTCATCTCTTCAAGAACTGGGTAATATGAAACATGATATGATAACCCAGTTGTGCTTCAACTTTTAGAAAAGTACAACTCTCTTATAATTGATAATGTTATTATTTTCTGCTGGCTTCCAAGCCATGTAGGAATATTTGGTAATGATAGAGCTGATAGTGCTGCTATGGCAGCATTAGGTCTACATATATCTAATACCAAATTACCTTATACTGATTTTAAAAGTTGTACACTGAAGTGATATGAAAACGCAACACGGGAATTTCCGCTATATATTGTATGTACAATATGCTGCTTTTAATCGAATGGTACATGGCTACGTAAGACCTTTCCTTTTGGAAAAAATACTAAAACAACAAATAATACAGCAAATAGTATTCCTTCAATGTTTCATTATTCACAGAGTACGCATTTGGCTCAATCGTGTGAGCAAACTTAGGATGCAACATTTTGCAAACTATTTACGTTAAATACAGTACTGAACTAGCTCAATTTTTCAAAGAGCTACTTCAACATTTATGAAGTTCTTGTTACAAAGTGTAGTGTGATTAAAACGTCTACAATATCACAGTTGTGTCCTTTCTCTAGTTAACTGCAACTTTCTTTTTAAAAACATCTTGGGATTTCTTTGGAATATTATGTGCAATTAAGTGTGCAGTATATACAATATATAGCGGAAATTCCCGTGTTGCGTTTTCATATCACTTGAGTGTATTAACACATATATTCGTAACTCTTGGCAAACCGCTTGGGATTTGTCAGTTAACAATAAACTCTATTCAATTAAACCGTTACTCGGAGAATGGCGTTCTTCTAGTAGACCCATTCGTCGAGAGGAAGTTGTCCTAGCCCGGTGCAGAATAGGGCATACACGTTATACTCATTCATATTTATTACAAGGTGAGCAATTACCAGAATGTATACCCTGCTTTGCACCGTTAACGGTCAAACCCATATTGCTGGAATGTGTAGACTTTGATCCTATGCGTGAAAGGTACTTCAGAATTACTGAAACCGGTTTCCTACTGCTGTACTTGGGCTCAAACAATAGACAATACGATAGCATTGATGTAAAGTATACGTTTTATACTGTGAACAATATAAGCATTAAGGACACCAAGTTGTTCAAGCTAGCGACTGTCGCGAGTAAATACTATGTTCCTGTAATCAGATGGCTACCCATACTGATCATAGGTTAGTCACCGGCTATACTAACTAAACTACATTACAACATTACCTGCTTTCTGACTGTCATGAGGTCGTTTGCCATCTGAGACAGAAGCAGAGCCTGTGTCTGATGTTTCCAGTCCACGGCACGGGGAGCCCACCACATATAGTGGACCAAAAAGGTTTAAACGCGGTTTGTATTGCGTTAAGGAACGGTGATAAGCACTCTTCCTGTCAATGCCTAACTGATCCTAACCAAGTCCTTACCACTGTGCCTACAAAGGATTGATGTGTTGTCTGTTGCAGTGTACATGGCGAGCCCAGCGAGCGTGTAGGCTCCTCCCGTGATCGGTATACCGGCATTTGGGTAACCTGGCCTGTTTTAACATAACTACCGTAGCAAAAGGGCCCGCCGATCGGGGTATCGACGGCCTTTTGGCAAGGTTCAAGTCAAGACTCGTCTGTACATTGAAATATTGACATGCTGTGTGTTATACACTACATCCAGTGCTGATGGCTTGATTGCGGATCGCGGAAGCATCCATAGTTAAATTCCAGCAGGTCAAAAGCGGGAATGTCTCGTACTGCGAACATAAGCACCTGCGGGACACTGTGTACCTCTACAACCTTCGGCTTCACGTTGGGCCTTTTCCTGTTGTGATTCATGAACCGCCCTCTCGTCCAGCTATAATGGCAGCTGCATTTCTGCACGCTGTCTATCCAGTGGCGCTGGCCTCCGTGCTAAAATGTGAGCATGTAGGCGTTCTTAGCCTTATAATTGCTTTGTTCCCTCGGCACGTCGTCTTGTGGTATACTCGAACCACGTTTCTTCAAAGGACGCGAATGCCATGACCTGCGGATTTCTTCAGTCAGCTTTTTCGATATCCACTTTGTGGTCTCAAGTGATTGTTCTCTAGTTGTGGACATTCCTGGCACCGCGCATGGTCATCTTTGAACTGCCGGGCATTTCTCCTGCCATCCGCGCAAAGTCCGCATAGGACGGGACGTCTCCGTTGGCCGTTATTTTAAACTTGGCTAATACCATCTTCATTCTCACAGAGGTCGGTAGCCTTGACACAACAGACGATGCAGACGAAAACGACTGCCCAGACGAAGACACCCCCGAGCCGTCGCTTCGCACTGAATCTGGTGACCCAGGTCGGCATGTACGATCATCTCCGAGGCGATACAACTGAGCAGGGGAGCCTTGTTGATGCACATCTCTGTGGCCACCGGCGCTGCACAGGGATTCCACGATGGCCGTCCGATTCAGGGACGAAGTAATGCCATCATGCACATAGTTGCGCCGCGCTGTGGACTCAGTGTGGTTCAGCCATCTATACACCATCTCCCGTAGTTCTCTCGGCAGCGATTTGTGGCTCTCCGTCTCTATAAATTGCCGCATTTCTGACGCAGTCACGATCAAAGGATACCGGTCTTTTTAACTAGTGTATAAAACAACTCAGCAGTGTGTTCGGACTGACCTGACCCTATGTAGTCAAATATATTCTATGTCTTCTTCTCCTCCGCCTTTTTTTGTTTTATATTTCCTTCAACTGATTATCGTGATAGCTATAATGTTACAACTGTTCTTTTTAATTGAAATTGTATTGGGAAGGGCCGGAAATAAAATTGTAAGAACTTGTGGTCCGACCCATTTGTATATTTTGTAAAAAAAAAAAACGCAATGAAATACGTTTAAACAAGAGCGGCAGATAAGAACAGTACAGGAGCAGACAAGTCATTTCACGTGCCTGAACCGCATAACTCAAACATAAATAATTGGGGTTGGAGGCAACGTAGTTCCCATTTTGCAAGCACGTGCAGATGCGCGGATTTTATAGTACTCTGTTTAGAAACACTAGTTTAAAGCTTATACTAGATGGCAAAGAAAACAAATCATATCAGAAGTCAGTTATTATGTCGGAGATTTATAAAACAATCGTGTTGACAGGTTTTATTGAGATATCATAGTCGGAAATCGCGGTACAAATGCGAAGATCGAAAAAAACTAGTTTTTGTTTTCTTCGAAATTGCCAATGTTTCAAAACGGGTACAAAAATTGTATATTCTTAAATATTGTTGAAATTGACAGAGTCGAAGATCATTACCTGATCTACCTTTTTTGAAAATTTCTTATTTTTTCGTGAATATACATTTTGCGTGCCCGTTTTGAAAGTTGGTACCTGCATTTCACTCTTTCAGAGGCTATTCAAAATGGCGGCGACACAGAAAAACACCCAGCCCAGGGCCAGTCAGTCGCAGGCCACAAACCCACTTCTCCCTGGACAAATTAACATCATATGGTCAATACACAGTCACAGAAACTAAATATTGTGAATTGAACTGAACGTTTATAAATAGCTAAGGAATGTGCTAAAAATAGCTCACACACATTCAAAGGTCAAATAATGCTGATCCGTGTACATACACAGACAGATCGTTTACACATACGGCCCGATTGACGGTGACCGATGGATTATTTCAATTTATTTGCACAGAAGTAGAATTAAAACAGTGTTACAATCACGATCGTATACAATTCCAAGTTTTGCATGAGTGCGTAATTTACAAAATACAAACAAATAGATCTATTACAGTAGACAATGTAGAGAATTAAAATTGAAAAGTGGAACACACCAGCAAATGCCTGAAATGGGTCATGGCATTGTCTGCACTGTAGCCTTTGTAAGTAAATACACTTTTAATTTCTGTATGACAAGTGTTTAACGTTGAAACATGTAAAACGGTGGTGGTTGATATATATTAACTTAATTCTGATAATTTTTTTAGAACACATGAGTGATGAATAATTGATGAAAATGTAAGCCTTGAAAATCTACTATTTGTTCATGAATGCCACCTGTGACTTACATTTTGGACAGTATCATCTTCTGGAAAGCACCACTTTCAATTCCAGTTGTGTTTTAAGTAAAATGTTATGGAATGCTGACATTGTTAGCATTGAGAAAGTTGGACAGAGTTATTAATATTAAAAACAAATGAAACAATATCATATATGACTTGTTTTTTTCAGGTCTGCTAAGACTAAGTTAGCTAGAGGCAGTGTGCAGTATTACCATAGCCAGATTCAAGTCAAATTTCCCAGTCTCACAGTATAACTACATCAAGAGCCTTGTATTAGCCAGTATGTAGGTAAGAGCAGCTTCAAAAAATCTATGAATTTATCAATGTTTGTTCTTTGCAAAATATGTGGCATTGTGCACCAGTCCTGCACCACAGACATATTAATAATTTGTTATTAGGTCTGTGCCTGCACTTAGTCTCAGACTTTTTATACTAAAAATAAAAATGGTGTTTTACAGCACATCGACACATAAATAGGTCATATTGTGCTTAGTACATATGTAAAATTAAACAAACAAAATAAAAAGGTCCCTGTATTACATCTAAATTATTAAACTTAACCAAGACCCCGACTTAACATAATGTGCTGGCATGGCCCAGCAATAGCATGGTGGATGATAGCAATCTGGAGCTTCCGGTTCAAGTCACACATGCACCACTGAGTTTCGTCTATGGTTTCGGGCAATACATCTTCCCTCAGTCTTGTTTGTTCCTCAGCCTCTTTTGTTTGATTGGGATTGAAACTGGGGAGTCTATCCTCCAAGCACGATAAACAACCATAGAAATTATTAATATATACATTAGTAAGAGTAAGACAGGTTCTCGAATTCCAATGTGTCATTTGGGGCGGCTCTAAATAAGGTATACCGGTAATAAATGTGTTGATTTAGCAGAAAACGATTATTTTTAATTTATTGTACATGTAAAAAAGTTCTATAATCACTATTCATTTACATATTTCAGTTCTACAACTTCTTACCTATTTAAGTTGAAACAAAATATTATGTATGTCATTTTTATTTTCAGAGCCTGGAGTCCTGAGATGCTGGGAGTTAGCTGAAAATAGTTAGTGATGTCCCAATATATATGGGAGGATTTTATTGAAACAAGTAGTCACATATAACTTTTTACAACATTAACAACAGAATCAGAAATACTTAAACGAACAAGAATAGTATATAATAACAAGATGGTGTACAATATTTTTTTTTTTTTATGAATCATGAATCAGCAATACCTCATACGGACAGTACTAGCATCAACTTCAAGAAAAATATGTCTAGTAAGAGGATCACCAGTTCAGCCAGCACAATATCATATCAACATGCATTTCCGACTGTAGACACAAGGTGGATCATTGGCGACATTAACTGGATAGTTCATTGGAGTGGCTCAAAATAAGGGCTAATATGAAAATATAAATGTGTTTCTGTTAATCTGACCGGCCGTGCCCAATTTATTTATTGGATTAAAATGTTTTCTGAATTTTATTGGATTATATAAAAGTTTGTGGAATAACAGATGGCAGGAGGTGTATATTACCGGTTATACCCAGAAGAAAAGTGAGTGGTCTTCCTCACCAAAAAAATAACAAACAGATACATGTATATATATATAACCCCACATATGTTCAAATTGGCTTGCACCATATAAACAATTACATATTAAAGGGACATGCAGCAATCTTCTTTTTTTTAAACTCCAAAATGTTATAATTTAAATATATGCAAGCGGGTGTAAAGTGAAAATAAATTACATTTTAATGCTTGATAAAAACTTGATAAATGCTGTGTGTCCCTTTAATAAATAAAAACAATTATTGTATGATGCAATTTAATTTTTTATGTAATACCCTTTATATTTGGGATGTTTTGATGTAAATATTTGAAATAAAATGTTTTAAATCAAATAAATAATTCATTTTGATATCTGACTTGTTACATATTTTTTACTTAGTCATGAAAGATAATATTTAAGGCCTTAATATGTACCTTAAATGTTTATTGTTTACCATTGAAAGGTGAGGCGGCATATGGTGTTAGTTATCTGTGCGTCTACATCCTTCCACAGTTTTTAACCAATCTTTTCGAAACTTTACATGATCTTTATCTATGATGTCTAGAGGAGCATATCGATTTTGCATCAAAATAAAATTTATTTATGAATATATATTCTTGCATAGTACAATTTTCCACGGATTGTTTTCAGTGTGTTCATTCAAGTCCCATGGACATATTGAGTTGAGATGTTCGGTTGGCATTTTATATTTGTATACATTCTCATCTTCACCTCTCACCGCTGCGGGTTCAATTCCCACTGGGAGCTCAACTTGTAGGTGAGAAAGTGTCGATTCTTACAGATAGCAGTAAGTACACAGTACTGGTTCTACCCAGGAAATATGGCCTAAAATGTGCTATAATGACATAAAACACAATTCAACTTTAAAAATATAAAGTAAAAGAAATGGCCTTCTTTATTTTCCTTCGATGCTATCAGTATAAGTATTACGACAGTGTTTCTGTCTGATAAAAAATTCATCTTAGGTTTCAACCGACAAATGGTCTATATTTAAACTAATACAAGTAAGATGGGGCCCTCAAACCCTTTTATGTGTGGGTGATATATTCCACGGTTGATTCATGATACTAGCATGGGACAGCTATAGTACATATGACAGTGCTGAGTGCAGTTGCGGATGAATTGAATTGAATATTTAACGGCTCATCAACACAGTACAGGTTATTTAGAGCCGCCTCAGAGAGAGGGGAAGGATACATAGGAATCCGGGAACCGTGCACTACCCTTATTATCGAACAGATTCCTATGGTTCTTTAACATGCTCGGATGATAGACCTATAAGCGGGACCACCCTGTTTACGTCCCCATCCGACGGATGAGGCTAAGGGAATGTGTCTTGCCCAAGAACACACCGACAAAACTCAGTGGCACCACCTCCGGTTACAAATCCGCTGCGCTACTGACTGCGCCAAGTTGCGGATGACAATTAGACACTGGACAGTCTAGTCAAAAACACAGCAACAAATATATTATCTGAATATGTTTAAGAATGTACTGTATGCTTGGAAGAGCTTTCAAAAACAAACTAGCTTTCATGATTTTAGTTGGGGTGGGATGGGGATGGGGCGCATCCTTTTAAATCTCAGTTCAGATGCCCTCCCCCTCCTTCTCTCCATCCCAACTCCCGTCTTGAACAGTAGCGATTGTTACGTAAACTTTCCACATATGAGAGGGTGCCCAATACTACCCGCTCCATCGAATACGCGCCTGCAGTTCTTGCGAGGTCAGTCGAGTCAAAATTACAGTTAAATCAAACAATTCGTATTTTCGTGTACTTTTGATAAAGAAATAACATGCTTTTCGTGATATGCAGCAAAATTCATGTAATGTGTGAGCTAAAACAACAATTCAAGTATCTCCTCGTACTTTATTTAACAAAAAACACACGGTTGTTGTCATTTTAATCGTATTCTAAAGATGGCATCTTTTAGAGTTATCGCCCCTCGCTTCGACATTTTACAAGGCGGGTCTGAATTTATCACGCAGTAGAGCTTCTAAAAAAAAAGTCGGTACAGACGAAAATCACGAAACCTAAAGGGGAAATGAAATTTCATGATCAAAAATTGTCACAATTTTCCAAATTATGCGTTTTAAAAAATTCAAAATGGCGGACATTTTTTTTTTTTTTGACGTTGCCGAAAGTTGACGTACTACTTTTCGTTGTCAAGCGTGGTTGCGATATTTGAAAGATGTAGGAAAATATCAAGGCTGCTCCCCTACTGGAAGTATCGCGAGAGATCAGAATGTTCGAGACTTATTTAACGTCAGAGACGTCGTCGCTTAGAAACACAACGTCAGACTGACGTCGTCGCTTGCAAGCATTACTTTCGAAGAAATGGAGCTCTTAAAAATCCCAAGATATTTTGTCTGGATCGAAAAATCTGATGTGTAAGTTCATTAAAATACTTCAGAAGTTGGCTTTTTACACTATCATTATAAGAATGAACTTTTTGACAGGGTTTGTGGTCTGCCAATAAATATTGTCTAGCTCGTTTTAGGAAAGCAGTGAAAGCATTTTTTTTAAATTAGTTAATTCTATAGCTATTGTAAGCGATTTGCTTCTCAGGTACTTCTTGATTGTCTTCTTGGGTAGAACCAGTGCAGTGCAGATAACTTGCTCAGGGACCTAACACATGTGGCTTTGGCGGGGATCGAACCCACGACTTTTTGATCTACCACTAGACCACAGCGCTCCACACAAACTAACATATAAATGTATTCATGTTAGGATTGTCAATACAGCAATCTACTCCGTATGGATGTTACATTTTTTTTAAATTCTTATGAAATCTTGAAAAATGTAAGCCCCATTGAAATGTTGGATTGAAATTTAAAACTGAGAATTAACATATACAAATTAGACAAAATCCAGAGAACAGCAGCAATATTTTCATGTAGGATAGGGACAACCATAATCACGTGTGAGTGGGGTGGTAGGGTGGTGGGGTGGTGGGGCGGAGGAGTCAGTGATCTTAAGTGACCAACCCTCGAATCCCGTCACAATCAATCGGGTCTCATTTTCTTCTACAAAAACATAATGATCTGCATTAACTTTTGATGAGCGCAAAATTGCATTTAAAATGCACAATTTATGCACAATTACAGAAGATTTTTCTTTATTTTCGATCCATTTTTTTTATAAAACCACTAGATATGCATGTTTCCTTGACATATAATTCATTTATGTAGTGTTATATCTTAATATTCCGAAAATTCATAGTTAGAGACATTTGATGCGATCTGGAGAAATTGTGGGTGAAAATTCATTTAGGATACAATTTTTGTTTTGTGTTTCCGTTACATTTAATGTACATACGCACTACACTGCCTCCTACACTGGACCCCATCATCCGTCTGATTTAATTTTTGTTAATGCCATAGTTTTTAGTCTGGGGAAACTCGACCAGGCAGCTAATGTTTTGTTGTATTATTAATATTAATTCGCGTTATGATTTAACACTATAATACAGTACAGTATTTGTACGAACTATAAAATGTGTATATATATAATATTATTATATATACTGGTTGTGTACCAGTTATCGTCATTCACCAGATTTCGTCATTATCAATAAAACGCTCGATGTTGTGCTTATTTTTCGACCCCACTTTACAAATCACTACACGCTATCATCAGACGATTGGAGAGGAAAAATTAGTTTAGAAATGTCAACATACACTCTCAAACCAACTCGTTTAGCTATATAAATACCGTTATAAACAAAACACAATCGGGGGAATCACGCGCTAATGCGCATGCGCAGGAAAATTTCCTTTTAAAATAGCTGACCTTTTACGTCGAACCATTGAATCAATTTGACATGCAAAAAAAACTAAAAGTATGTGATAAACGAAAACAACTGGTTCACGTCAATCAATTTAAATTTGCGGACAGTTATTTCCCTTTAAATTATGAACGTCGAAGTGAAGTAAATTACATCCGATACCTACATTTGAAAAAAACATTTTAAATTGTAGATATATTTTTTTTCTAGATATTTTTTTTTGGTGTATTCATATGCGATGGTATATTTATGTTTCAATTAAGAACTACACACGTTTTCATCATCCCTAACATGGATTTTTCGGTATTAAACTGAACATGACGATAACTACTACATTCATCTCAAACGACCGGCCCAATTCAGTCTATATTTAGTAACGGTCACGTGACACTTGTTACTGAGAATAGGAACAATGTAAATACGGAATATTTACGACAAAGGGGTAAGCTACTCTACCGGCAAAACTATTTATGAGATTAATAGTTTTGATTTAGATATATTAAAAAATCAACATAAAAATGACGATATCTGGTATACAGCCAGTAATAACAAACTGCGAACAATACACATATTTACTGAATTCTGATTGGTTAGTCATTCTTAAAAGTGTCCGGTTATTTCTCAATAATACGTCAAAATAAAATAGTTCCAAATGCGCAGGCGCAGATTAAATGGAAGCCCAACATTTTATTTGAGCGGCGAAAGGGGTCCGGGGTATGCTTGGGCTTCCAAACACTATATTAGGGGGGAAAAATGGAACGGTACCGGCTCCCGACCTTCCACCTGGCTACGACCCTGACTTTCTTTCCTATTTACGATGACGTAACGAACGTTACATGACGTCACTTTTTAAACCATAACGTCACAACGAATTCAAATAAACAGCGGATTTAAACAGATACTCAGTAAAGGTAAACACTTTGTCTTAATATTACAATCGTAACGCTTGATTATGTGTACAGTATGTCATGTTATTATAAAAAAAGCTTGATCAATCAAAATAACCGATATTTTAAACCTTTTTCCGCTGGTAAAATGGTGCACTCTGGCGAGTTTTGGGAGACACTTTTGGGGATAAAAAGAGCATAGCCTATCAGGGAAAATGTTTTCGGTCGGAGTGTGCAGTGCCTAAAAGCAGATCGCCACTAGAAACATTTTTTTAGGAAACGTAAAAATCTAGGCCTAGATCTAGAGCAAAGTACCCTATTTTCGACAGTTTAAGACAAAATAAGAGTTATAATTATTACAATCTGTATATGTCCTAACTTCGACATGGCTTTGCAGAAAATCATCTTTTCCCGCGCAATTCATCTAGTGTAACTCTTATTTAAGATCGATTTCGTAATGGAATATGTTCGACTGAGGTTCCCCGTTGGGTTCGCTATTTCGACAAGGAGCCCGTAATTTCGACACCCCAAGGTAGTTTTAAAAAATATGAAACACATGAATTTTAATCAGTTTTAACAACAGTTTTTTGGTTTAAACATTGAAATTAATAATAAGCACATACGTGTATGCTGAACTTAGATCCAAATGCACGCAAAATTCATTGCATTATTACACGCTTGAATTAGACACAAAATTCACAATGGAATGGGTAATTCTGAATCTGTGCAGCAAGTATTTCAAACAATACTGCATCTCCAGTGCATGTGATGTGCCAACGGCGTGAACAAGCCTTGCACTATAGCCATTCCTCCGGGCGGCTAGCTTCATCCGACCCACACCCTGGGCAGACAAGTTCTTCGTGATATCAGGAAGTGACGTGTGACATTGGAATCTAGACGCGTGCGACAAAATGCTAGCAATCACAATTTTAATTGAACTGAAATAATTATAGTATTTTATATAAGTGATTGTTAGTTTAAATCATTATTTCATATTCAATTAGTTATCGTACCTTGTATTTATGCACTGCGATAAAACACGCCGGTTATTTCGGCATCACACTGATTTTACACACATGTGTTTACCAGCTGATCACAAGGTCCGCTAAATTAAAGGGACTCTATTGTTTAAACCGGTAATCTTCGCTCTAGGCTATGTCACAGTTAATTTCTGATACACCAGGAAATTCAGTACGTACAAGACTGCATCAAACTTCATTTAAAGGGATGCTATTTGCCGTATTTTAACGTATTTTAATATATATTTTATCTGACAATAAGGGACGCTATTGTTTAAACCGGTAATCTTCACTGTATCAAACTTCATTTATAAATAGTGTTTAAATTTCACAATGGTTCTCCTTTAAGCATGCCCAACAAGTAACACAATTTCACCACGTTTTGACTGACCTTTTCATCATTTACAAACAAGTGCACGTTTAGGGAGGTCTGAATTGGATTTTATAGTCGCACCAACAGCTAAGGTCATATGGCGACTTTCCAGCTTCCATTGGTGGAGGAAGACCCCAGGTACCCCTCCGGGCAATTTTCGTGCACGGGCGGGAACCTGGGTAGAACCACCGACGTTCCGTAAGCCAGCTGGATAGCTTCCTCACATAAAGATTTAGGGAGGAATAATTACAGTGTACAAAAGGATTGGTTTATTGATGGATTAAAATGAAAGTGATAAACTTTACAGTAAGAAATTGATATTTCTAATTAGTCGATTGTTATTAATGGATTAAAGAAAACATGTTCTGCGGTAAGACGTTGTTAATTTGAATCACGATAGTCACGGTAGTTTAATGGATTTCCACTTGACCGAAACTTAACCCCAAATTAAGTCCGTTATATTATTTGGGCCAATAAAAAAAATAAAAATGTTGAACAAGTATTGTTTGGGACACTAATTATTGTAATTAATTAATCCTGCCCCAACTTATACGCTTAATACGGTAAGTGGGATTCGAACCAAGGGCCTCCACATGAAAACGAAAAAATACTTTGCGAGCGCTTTAGACTACTGGGCCATCGCAGCTACATTCAAAATGTAAATATTAAAGTTCTATATAAATCATGTCGTAGCATGTGGAAGTTACGACCTTTTCAAAATTTTGATTCCTAATTTTGACATCTCCAGCATCAAGGTCAAATCGTACAAGAGGAACGATGCGGACATTCAAAGGTGAAAAGAAACATTAAATAAAGTATTTCAGATGTTAACAATACAAAATTAAGTTATAATAAAACAACCCTCTTATCTCTTCGTAAGTATGGCATGCTTCTTATCCGCTTCCGTACGGAACGAATTTTGCGGTTATTGAATTTTTTTGAAAAATTCCACGACAGTAAAATGTCAACAACAAATGCTTTTTCTTGACGGCAGAATTTTTCATGATGTGATTAAATATCTGACGTCACCTCATTGTCAATAAAAGTGTTAATTGAAGCAATGCAATTAGAAGAAATATTAATAAATATGCAAGTATGTCGCAATTACGGGCATGTCGAGATAAGGTGCCATTGCTCTATTTGGAAATGTGTGATTTGGCTCATCGGTTCAACTGAAATTAATTAATTCAGAGCTTACTAGGGCAGGTGAAATGAAAATCGACTGTCAGCAAAGATTATCATTGATATAGGCCTATATAAGTTTGTAATTATAAGGATTGCTTTTCATTTTTTGCGATGTTATCGAAGTATAACACGTCGATGATGGGTCACACATTTTGTATGCGCTACGCGGTTTTAATAATAATAATAATAATAATAACTTTATTTCAAGAAGGTAACATATTAAGACATATCCTCCAGTGACCTGATTCCGATAGACACATGATTCCGATAGGTTTTGTTATATCGCGAGCGTAACGTCATAATGTGACGTCAAAAATAAACACGGGTGTAAACAGATCGTAAAACTTTCGGTCGCTTTGTTTCTACATCAATTTCAAGAAAATGCTTCGAATAAAGGTAAGAAAACGTCACTTACATTGTTGATGAATAATTACTATGTATTTCCACCAGGTCATTTTATTATAGCACTTAAAACGATAAAATAACGCATTTAACATTTGTGTATCCACAGACGCTATCTGCCTGAAAAAACTATGTCAAGTCTAAAAATAGTAACAGTGTACGGTGGAAAAAATGACAACCAATTTTTCTACAGAAGCCAATTATGGCCATTATGTTATTTTGTAGTCACTAATTGAAATTGTGTTTTTTCTAGGTTGAATGGTATTTCTTATATTTACAGCTTATAGGTCCTACTTCATATGGTAAAAGAAGAGCTTATTCACCATCTGCACTCACTAGAGCATACCAAGCTGTAAAGAAGGACCATCGAGTGTGAAATATGTGATCACTGGACTCATCTCAAATATTGTACCAGTGTCACGGTTGTTCGGAAGGACACCTCATTTAGATGTCCATGCTGTGTTCGGCATTAAATGATTTAAGGGTTTAGTGTCTTTTTTATGAACTGTTAGTTGTCGAAGCACATAGCGCATAATGCCCGAAGCTTCGACAATTAACAGTTCATACCCCAATGAACGCACAAAAAATTACACTAAACCCTTATAATTGCAATCAACGGTTTTAAACTCTTTATCCAATTATTTTAATATCCCTCTTCTAAATACACCCCTGTAAATCCGAACTATATTGTTACGCAGTACGCGTATTCTATGAATGGCGGATGAAAGTAGTTCTTCGTACAGTTAATTGGAAAATGAACGTAGCTTAAAGTGATCATGTGATCGTCCTTTAACCAATTACATTGTTTGTATTATCTAAATATTCGAGTGACTGCAATTATAGTTAAATACACGTTACTTTAGAGTTATCTGTCTTCATATGATCTGTGTATAACATTCTTCAGTGTGCGTAACGACTAAAATTGGCCACTGTAACTTATTTTATGATTTTGGCGAGCGTGTGATGACGCAATAGTGTGTTGACGTAACCTATCGGAATCATGTGACGCGCTTGCTATTGTATAGGATTTCACCGCCATATTTGTTTTGATTGTTGGTGAATATTTGACAGTTAAATGAATGAAACGTTTTCTACGCTGTGGTGTCTATTGTATTACAGTTTATGTTGACCGAGGTTTCGGAGGAATAGGACAAATTAATAAATTTGAAAATTAACTTTGTTTGTTAAACTATCGGAATCTGGTAACTCCTTGATAGCATTTACACAAGTCTTTTTTACAATATGGCCATCTATAAATCAACACAGTATAACAATGTAATTATATAATGCAAGATAAAACAATACATGCATCACTTTATAACTTCAACAAGACAGACACATTTTCATACTTTTATAACATAAAGTTATAATTCAAACTGGGGTTTCACTCTTTCATTAAAAGAAATGATTTTAATTTACTCTTAAATGTAACTAAAGACAGCGAGGCTCGTATATCAACGGGGATCATGTTCCAAACTACCATTCCTGAATAACCAAAAGTACGTTTAAGAATGTTTGTTCTAAGTGTTAAATGGGCAATTTCCTTTCTAGCAAAAGATCTTAAATTATAATTTGAATTTGTAGAGAACGATATTAAATCGGTTATATAATCAGGTGTTAAATTGTTTATTGATTTATAAATCATATTCACATCTCCGTTCAAAGGTAAGCCACTTCAGTTCTTTAAACATTATTTTAGACGGTGTGTTTATAGGCTTCATGAGAATGATTCTAGCAGCCGTTTTTTGAATTTTAAGTATTTTGTTAATAGAGGATTTATTTGCTTGGCTCCATGTTATACAGCCATAATCAAATGTAGACATAATATATGAGTTATAGAACAATTTTTTCATGTCATATTATTATGTTAGGTAGTAGGAGATCCTTTTCAACAGATTTATTTTTGACACAAGTTTAGTACATGTTTTAGATATATGATTTTTCCAAGAAACTGATTCATCAATATAGATGCCTAGTAACTTTTGTACTTTTACATTTTGAATATCTGTATTATTAATTTGAAGCAACAATGCTGCACAACTTGCTAAAGTTTTATTTGGTCCCATTTTCATACAAGTTGGCTTAAAGGGACACTGTCCGTAAGTAAGCAGATATTGAGCATAACCAAATAACTGGCTGACTTTTATTCAGTGAAATGTATACATGAAAACATGAGGATAGACCCTAAGAAGTATGTAGGAATACATTCGTGAGTTTGAAAAAAAAAGTTTTAATTATTATATGTAAATAAAGTGGGACCCACAATATTTACCTTTTCTGCGATCACGTGACTTCCATAAGCGCAATAGGTTTTCACCACAGTTTGTATTGCGAAATATGTATAGCCCGCTTAGCTCAGTCGGGAGCGTGATCGACCACTTTACGCTCACGCACACTATTATTAATGTGAGTGTAATTTTAGTTTGGGCTGTGAGTTCAAACGCACAAAGCGCATTTACTTTTTTTTGTAACGCGATTGAATTCCGTTAAACAATCTTGCTTTTAATTAGTAAATATTCAATAATATTTAGTGTGTAATGTTTGCGAACATAATTATTGTGTGTTTTATAAGCTAAAAGTTACGGACAGTGTCCCTTTAATGGGATTAATAATCATATTATTTATCGTGCACCAATCATTTACATTGTTTAAATCTGTTTGCAATTTAGTCTGAATACACGATATTGTTTTCCCAAATGCACAAAGTGTTGTATCGTCTGCGTACATATCTACATTGGTGTGCTCAATATACAACGGTATGTCATTTACATATAACAGAAAGAGTAGCGGTCCTAAGATAGAACCCTGCTGTACCCCGGAAATCACAGGAAAAACATTTGAGATAATGTCACCGACCTTAACTGCTTGGCTTCTGTTTGAAAGATAAGACTGAAATAATTTAATGGATGCTTCTGAAAAATGATACAGTCTTAATTTAAACAAGAGGATTTATACAATTTGTGACCCATCATTGCCGTGTTATACTTCGATAACATCGCAAAAAATTAAAAACAATCCTTAAATATATATTGTGACCGAAGTACACTGTTAACAGTTATTGAATTGTGTCTACAATTGGTTGCAAGAGATTCACCTACCAAAACCAGCCTAGTGGTCGAGGTTTTCTGACCGGACACCTAGTGGTCGAGTTTTCCAGCCGAGAAACCTAGTGGTCGAGTTTTCCAGACCAGACACCTAGTGGTCGAGTTTTCCAGCCGAGACATCTAGTAATCGGGATTTCCAGACGACACCTAGTGGTCGGGTTTTCCAGACGAGACACCTTGTGGTCGAGTTTTCCAGCCGAGACACCTACTGTAGTGGTCTGGATTTCTAGACGAGACACCTAGTGGTCGGGATTTCCAGGCCAGACATGTTCATCAACAATAATTAAACCACAAAGGAAACATGCGTTTCCATGTAATTTATCTGAATATTTCATATGGAACTGAAACACATGGGCTTTTTTGTTTTGTTTTTTCTTGACACCAATCGCTCTTCAGACTTAATATACTGAAAGGAAAAAGAAACGCATAATAAAAAAATTGACTCTATTATATATACCTAATTCCACGTAATATTCCAGATATATATCAACGTGTTTTGTACAAAAAGGGCCTACAGCTAATTACAGAAGAGCAACTCTGTCACATGTAGTAGACATTTTAGTCAAAGTATACTTTGTAACACGAAATTCATATATGTTGAAGTTTCGCTTGAAAAAGGCAAGGCATTTCAGTATTGTGTTTAATGTTAAGATATTGCACGTTTAAAGTCTAAGTTTGCTCAACTGATTGAGCCAAATGCGCATGCATTCTGTCGATGATGAAACGTTAAAGGGGTTACCATTGGTGTGTTCGGTGCTGTTTAAACCTTATATCCGAAAGGAGAGACCTAATGTCGCCCTGAACCATTAGATTAGCTATAGCATATTAAACATACAATATATAGCGGAAATACCCATTATTCATCTCTTTTCCTTTTCAGTATATATGCAGCCGTCAACGCATTTTCTCCTATTTAATGATGTGTACGTATGGATGGATTGCATCAATCAATTAGTTGATCGATCGATCAATCAATCAATCAATCAATCAATCAATCAATCAATCAACCAATCAATCGAGCAATCGAAAAATCAACGACAAAACAGCAGTACATACCACCACTCCCTAGTATCTAGACTTACTTGTTTTGACCAGAATATATTTTGACATTTTTGAGGCCAATCTTTTTAAACAGAGCGAACGATAGACTACCCAAGGAGACAAATAAGAAGTCTCGCGAGAGATCTAAATGTTCGAGACGTAATCAAGGTCAGCGACGTCGTCGTTTAGAATACATCGTCAGTGACGTCGTTGCTTAGAAACATATACGCCGGGTTTGTTAACATAACCTTCGAAGAAATGGAGCTCATACAAATCCCAAGATATTTTGTGTGGAACGAAACATCTGATGTGTAAGTTCGTTGAAATAGTTCATCGGTTAGCTCTCTACTGTATTGTATGAAATGGCAGCAATTTTGAACTTTTTTGATAGAGTGTGCCGTCTGACAATAAGTATTGCCCAGCACGCTTTAGGAAAGTGGCCTCTTCCACAACCATCTTCATCTGTCCGTCTGATTTAACTATTTATGTGATTTGGATACGCATCTCTATACTTAGTGTAATAATGAAGGAAGAAATGACAGATAGATACATATAAGAATGAAAGAGGCCAAATACACAAACTAGCAATGGGGACGTAGACCGGGCGGTCCCGTGTATCGGTCTATCCTCCGAGCACGTTAAAGGGAGTACATCCGGATTTTCATGGGGTCTAGGTGTCCGACTAAAAATTGACAAATACAAATATTTTCTATACTGAATGTCCTAAACATAATGAATGAGCCTAAAAATGAGCCCTTATTTGCAAAGAAATTCATTCTGCAGAGTGATACGTGCTATCCTAGGTGACTCACCAGGGTTAATTTCAGCATTTTACTTCCGATTCCGTCATAGCTATATGCTGTTTTCAAAGTTTAGATAGTAACACAATGGTTCTAACATCTTATTTTGATTGACATAAGTGTTTTATCATGAACTGGAACAGTTTTATGATTTAAGATGTTTCATGAAAAATCCTGATGTACCCACTTTAAAGAACCATAGGAATCTATTCGATAATAAGAGTAGGGCACGGTTCCCGGATTCCTATGTATCCTTCCCCTCTCTCTGGGGCGGCTCTATATAACCTATACTGTGTTGATGAGCCGTTAAACAACATTCAGTTCAGTACAAACTAGCATATACATGTATTTATGTTAGGATTTCCAATAATCCTCTCACAATTAAGCGCGCCTTATCTTGCATTAAAATGCACCATCAAACACAATTTACAGACGCTAGATCTTTCTTTTTTTCGATCGAGTTTTAATGTAAAATATGTTTATAGAATAACATGAAATGCCGGTTTCCTTGATATATACATGTAAATTACTCAGGTGTAATTTAAGTATGTCTTAAAATCCTCCAAACCATTTGTCTCAATCGCCCCACCCCGTTCTCCAATCGCCCCACCCCAAAATAATAATAATAAACATGTTAAGAACATTTCTAAAGTTAAGTTAGACAAACATTTACTGGATAATGTACTGAGTTTTGAACAAATAATGTGAGCAAGAACCCAAAAAGCATTCAATAACGCTGAAGGAAGTTTTTACTTTTCGTGATTTATTTTCACGAATTAAATAAATGTACGAAAAGCTTCTGTTGAAAGATAGCAAATAAAGAGCCTCAACCGAGAAGCTAGAATCAAAGTTAGTAGTCAATAAAAGAACCGGTGAGTGAACTTGGTACGTCAAGATTCGGGCATCACTTGATCGGATAGAATGTCAACTAGATCGTGAGCTATCTTCTTCTGTATAATAAAGTAACACACACACGTAACGCTATCTTCTTCTGTGTAATAAAGTAACACACACCTGTAAAGAATGTCGTTTAAAAAAAAATAATAACAACATTATTTTTGTGTTGTAGGTTCACAGATTTACGCAAGTTTTTGACCCTATCAGAAGGGTTATGTAGAGGGCGTCACCTTAGTGGCAACAGATCGGCTCCCGTGACCGTGCTAACACAGTTGGCACACGTGCATAAACTCCCCAGTAAGTAGAGTACAACTATGTCACTAATGCTCATATCATTTAAAATAGAATAGAATAAACTTCAGAAAATAAATCATAATCCATATAAAGAAACTAACCCGCCAAATAACGGCAAAATTACACCGCAAAACCGTTTATCAAAACTCCATCCAGGTGTTCAGGTTATATAATTATGTATATATGTGCTGATCAAACGTATAGGATATTTCATGGGTTTTCGAAAAAAGTTGTTTATTCAAACTCTATCATGGAGTTCAGATCATACATGTGCCGATTAACATGATTAAAAGCATATGTTTATTCAGGGGTACATGAAACACTCGAGATTGAATATGCGTAAAATGAATTATAAGTTGGCAACTCATAATTCGACGCTCAAGTTTTGGGTTTTACCGGGCTTACCTTACCCTTTTATATCGTGTCTATAGAATTTGGATTCTCAAAACATGTAAGTTATATTATTATATATCTCGTCGTCAGCAGGTTTAGAAACGGTGTGCATATGTTGTAAACTGTGGCTGTTTTTGGCGGGAGACCTACTTTAATCATAATATACTCAGTCAAAAAATAAAGTTTCTAACAAATTTTAAAAATATACAAAATGTATGTATTAATAAAGTAGTCATACCTTTGTACGAAAGCCACATCACTAACAGATTTAGAATTCCTCTAACGCAAAGCCCCATCACTAACATATTTAGAATTCTTCTAACACAAAGCCCCATCACTAACAGATTTTGAATTCTTCTAACGCAAAGCCCCATCACTAACAGATTTAGAATTCTTCTAACGCAAAGCCCCAGTACTAACAGATTTAGACTTCTTCTAACGCAAAGTCGCACCACTAACAGATTTAGACTTCTTCTAACGCAAAGCCCCATTAACGCAAACCCAATCACTAACAGATTTAGACTTCTTCTAACGCAAAGTCCCATCACTAACATATTTAGACTTCTTCTAACGCAAAGTCCCATTACTAACATATTTAGACTTCTTCTAACGCAAAGCTCCATCACTAACATATTTAGACTTCTTCTAACGCAAAGCTCCATCACTAACATATTCAGACTTCTTCTAACGCAAAGCTTCATCACTAACATATTTAGACTTCTTCTAACGCAAAGCTCCATCACTAACATTTTTAGACTTCTTCTAACGCAAAGCTCCATCACTAACATATTTAGACTTCTTTTAACGCAAAGCTCCATCACTAACATATTTAGACTTCTTCTAACGCAAAGTCCCATGACTAACGTATTAAGACTTCTTCTAACTCAAAGCCCCATTAACGCAAACCCAATCACTAACAGATTTAGACTTCTTCTAACGCAAAGTCCCATCACTAACATATTTAGACTTCTTCTAACGCAAAGTCCCATTACTAACATATTTAGACTTCTTCTAACGCAAAGCTCCATCACTAACATATTTAGACTTCTTCTAACGCAAAGCTCCATCACTAACATATTCAGACTTCTTCTAACGCAAAGCTTCATCACTAACATATTTAGACTTCTTCTAACGCAAAGCTCCATCACTAACATTTTTAGACTTCTTCTAACGCAAAGCTCCATCACTAACATATTTAGACTTCTTTTAACGCAAAGCTCCATCACTAACATATTTAGACTTCTTCTAACGCAAAGTCCCATGACTAACGTATTAAGACTTCTTCTAACTCAAAGCCCCATTAACACAAAGCCCCATCACAAACAGATTTAGACTTCTTCTAACGCAAAGTCCCATTACTAACATATTTAGACTTCTTATAACGCAAAGTCCAATCACTAACATATTTAGACTTCTTCTAACGCAAAGCCCCATCACTAACAGATTTAGACTTCTTCTAACGCAAAGCCCCATCACTAATAGATTTAGACTTCTTCTAACGCAAAGCCCTATCACTAACATATTTAGAATTCCACTAACGCAAAGCCCCATCACTAACAGATTTAGAATTCTTCTAACGCAAAACGCCATCACTAACTTATATAGAATTTTTCTAATGCAACGCCCCATCACTAACAGATGTAGAATTCTTCTAACGCAAAGCCCCATCACTAACTTATTTAGAATTCTTCTAACGCAAAGCTCCAACACTAACATATTTAGAATTCTTCTAACGCAAAGCCCCATCACTAACAGATTTAGAATTCTTCTAATGCAAAGCCCCATCACTAACATATTTAGAATTCTTCTAATGCAAAGCCCGATCACTTACGGATTTAGAATTCTTCTAACGCAAAGCTTGATCACTAACATATTTAGAATTCGTCCAACGCAAAGCTTGATCACTAACAGATTTAGAATTCTGCTACCGCAAAGCCCCATCTATATATCACCAGAAAACCAAATAAATAACCTTTCTAATGATGTAATTTCACTAAAGATCTAGAATTCTTCTACCGCAAAGCACCATCACTAACATATTTAGAATTCTTCTAACGCAAGAGCCATCACTAACAGATTTAGAATTCTTCTAACGCAAAGTCCCATCACTAACAGATTTACAATTCTTCTAACGCAAAGCCCCATCACTAACAGTTTTAGAATTCTTCTAACGCAAAGTCCCATCACTAACATATTTAGAATTCATCTAACGCAAAACCCCATCACTTACAGATTTAGAATTCCTCCAACGCAAAGCCCCATCACTAACATATTTAGAATTCTTCTAACGCAAAGCCCCATCACTAACATATTTAGAATTCCTCCAACACGAAGTCCCATCACTAACATATTTAGAATTCCTCTAACGCAAAACCCCATCACTTACAGATTTAGAATTCCTCCAACGCAAAACCCCATCACTTACAGATTTAGAATTCTTCTAACGCAAAGCCCCATCACTAACATATTTAGAATTCTTCTAATGCAAAGCCCCATCACTAACAGATTTAGAATTCTTCTAACGCAAAACACCATCACTAACAGATTTAGAATTCTTCTAACGCAAAGCCCCATCACTAACAGATTTAGAATTCCTCTAACGCAAAACCCTATCACTAACAGATTTAGAATTCCTCCAACGCAAAGCCCAATCACTAACATATTTAGGATTCCTAAAACGCAAAGCCCTATCACTGCTGGTTTATTGGAATTTCTCATGAATGACCATTGTTGAACATCTTCTCAAACATAAGTTACGATGTTTGAACACATTTATGTTGTAAAAGGTTGATTATGACAATTTGAGGGCACACTTTCGTTTTTGATTCAGCATTTATCGTCAATTTGCCTCCGTGGCCGAATGATTAACGACGTTGCGTTGCAAACCTTCGCCTCTAACCGCTGCGGGTTCAAATCTCACTGGGAACTCGACTTGTACGTGAGGAAGTGTCGAATCTTACGGATGGCGGGAGATGTACAGTACTGGTTCTACCCAGGAAAAGTGGATTGTCTGCCTCCACACAAAAAAATCGACCGTCATATATAACTTGCATGTGTTGAAAATGACGTAAAAGGCCAAACAAACAAACAAACAAACAAACAATTTGAAACTAGTTGAACGGACACAAACATTTTGCAGTATTTATCATGCATTAACATAAGTACGTCGATTTATGAATCAAGTATCGTTTTATGTGGAACCTGCTTGCATATTAGTAGAAGGTATTGGATTTGGTGCAAATTAACCCACATATATATAGTAATATACAAAAACAATTTGCTTGGAGCTATTAGTACAATTATAAATTTTGTTTTGCAAATATGTTGTTAGGTAGAACAATTAATGGGACGCCGCGAGTTTACAAAAATCAAGATTGCCGTGCGTCTCTGATATCCACGCGGCTCGGACAACCTATATCAAGTATAGGCCTATATACTTTCGTTTAATCTTTCAACTGTACGATATTGTTGGTTTTGAACAGGGGTGAGGTCGTTGTTCCTGCACTGTCATTTAACATTGACCCTGAACACATTGGGACATTATGAAGTAGTAGTCAATTCTGAAATTTAATTAATAATAATAATAATAATAATACTAATAATTACTACTACTACTACTACTGCTGCTGCTTCTGCTGCTACTACTACAAAATTATAATAATAACATTTATTTATAATTATTATTATTATTATTATTATTATTAAAGGAATGTTGGAACCAATTAATGATGTTTTGTTTGTATTGTATTTATTATCACACTTTTTTGAAAACAATTTAATGAATCGGATATTTATTTTTCAGTTGTAGAATTACAGGGATGTTTTTATGCGTTACGGGATGCTGCCTTCGCATACAGACGTCCTGTCTACCAGCAAAAGGGAAAGGATGTATTGTAAGTGTAGAATCAATTTTAGAGTATTTTCTGAGCAATTTCGATATTTAGTTATTTTCGCGCTATTCTGTAGACTTTATGTCGCATTTTTTGAAAAAAAAAAACACAACATATTTTCGTTTTGTTAAAATTAGCTATCCCGCCAACAGCAGTCAGATGTTACAGCATATGTACACGTTTCTAAACCTATTGACGACGAAGTAGATATAACTTACATATTTTGAGAATCCAAACTCTATAGACACCATATAAATGGCTTTAACCAGCCGGGCCAAACCCCAAAACTGGAGATACCAACTCATAATTCATTTTACGCATATTCAGTCACGTGTATTTTAAGAACCCGTGGAAAAAAAATCGTATACTTTTATTCGGCACATGTATATTATTATATGACCTGAACACTTGGACATAGTTTTGATAAAACGGTTTTGTAGTGTAATTGTTTCTCTATTTGGAGGGTTAGTTTCTTTAAACACGGCAACTGCAATTGAACTCACGAACATCTCAAACTAAAAGCGGAACATCCTAGCCATAAGTCATATTTGTTTCCTGGGTTTAATTATGTGATACGTTTTTGTGATTTAACCATGTCTTTCGGTTTCTTAACATGAATTGTATTTTTCGAATGATTTTATTCACTGCTAGTTTTCTTTAGATTTTCAGACGCGGACCTGGTTGTATGGCGGAAAGACAAGAAACAGTTCAAAACACTGATCAAGCAACATACGACCCTAATGCTCAATCTTAAGGATTATCAACAGGTACCTCGTAATAACTGTTCTATAAGCCTGCATAATCCATCTAAAGGATTATCAACAGGTATCTCATAATAACTGTTCTATATAACCTGCATAAAAGCATATTATTGAGATGATATATAAATTATTGTTTTCATAAATGTATTTAAGTATTAATTACTGCACTGTTGCCATGTTATACTTTGTATCTTATCCTCACGGGCTTCATAGTATATTGGGAATTTGAAATAAAGTATCTGTCTGTCTGTCTGTCTGGTTTTCTAAAGGTTTTGGTAAAACTCCAGCAATCCGACTAGTTGACGTTAAAAAACATATAACCCGTCACAAGGTTTTAATGAGTTTATATATATACTGATAAAAATAAGTTTAGCAAGTTAATTGAATTGCAAAATAATAATTTGCGCATATTCTAGGCTATGCGTGGCAGAGGTCATTAACAATATAATTAACATAATTAGCAGATATATGCAGAGCATTGTGTTTGAAACGATATCTGCAAAAAAAATAACAAAATGTTTTAATCTACCTGCTTTACAGAACAGAACAGAACAGAACATACATTTTATTTCGACTTATACATACAGTATCTCGTCATCAAAATATAATATACAAAGTTAAATTAAACACATGACAGGCATGTACGCATGATACAGTTGTTATAATTTCGTTCCTATTTCAATGTAAAAGGAGGTAATTTCATTTTTTTTAAACTTCGGTTCGTTATTGCATTATAATGCCAAGGTTAGTATCCACTGATTTTGCGGTTTTTATTACTTGAATGAATGAACGAATGGTGTTTTACGGCACGTCGACACATAAATAGTTCATATTGTGCGCAAAAACCGATGAAAGATGAAGGAATTAAGTAGTAATTAAAAATTAATGGAAATATATAAGGATACAACTATTAAAAATAAGGGATGATATGGTAGTAATATAAAATGTATATGTAAGTCAACAGATGCCTGTCAACGGGTATATAAACAAGTAAATATATATAAGAACACATTATAATGATTTATAAAGTCTGATGTATTTTAGGAAATCTAAAACAAGACTAAAATCTACAGTATCAAATAACTCTTTCATAGTACTAACATTGTAGTACCTTTGACGCATAGGATCAAAGTCTACACATTCCAATAAGATGTGTTTGACCGTTAATGGTGCAAAGCAGGGTATACATTCTGGTAATTGCTCATCTTGTAATAACTATGAATGAGTATAACGTGTATGCCCTATCCTGCACCGTTTTGTAACTTGAAACTCAGAACTGTTATTAAGTGACGTTTAACCATGTTATTTATCATATAAGTATATATATATATTTATTTTTTTTAAATATGAACTAGAATTATCACTGAAAGTGATTAATACCCCCCAATACCGCCTTGTCACATAAACATGGCAACTACAAGAAAACAATGGTATAGTTTAAACATATTTATTTCCAATAAATGTACATGGAAATGGGGTCGGGCCACCAGTTATTACAACATTAGAAATCCGGCCCTCCCGCTACAAAATATTCCTAAAATTTAGACAATGGCAAACAAATTATTTAAACTACAAAATAAGGAGAGGAGAGGAGAGGAGAGGAGAGGAGAGGAGAGGAGAGGAGAGGAGGAGAGGAGAGGAGAGGAGAGGAGAGGAGAGGAGAGGAGAGGAGAGGAGAGGAGAGGAGAGGAGAGGAGAGGAGAGGAGAGGAGAGGAGAGGAGAGGAGAGGAGAGGAGAGGAGAGGAGAGGAGAGGAGAGGAGAGGAGAGGAGAGGAGAGGAGAGGAGAGGAGAGGAGAGGAGAGGAGAGGAGAGGAGAGGAGAGGAGAGGAGAGGAGAGGAGAGGAGAGGAGAGGAGAGGAGAGGAGAGGAGAGGAGAGGAGAGGAGAGGAGAGGAGAGGAGAGGAGAGGAGAGGAGAGGAGAGGAGAGGAGAGGAGAGGAGAGGAGAGGAGAGTGATCAGGGAAGAAGACTAACAAAAATCTGCGTATTACAGCGTTCATGAGAGGAGAGGAGAGGAGAGGAGAGGAGGAGGAGAGGAGAGGAGAGGAGAGGAGAGGAGAGGAGAGGAGAGGTTAGTGATCAGGGAAGAAGACTAACAAAAATCTGCGTATTACAGCGTTCATGTCAAAGATGTATAAGTGTAATAAAAAGAGACAAGGTCATGAAGAGGATGCATTAAAAATTGTTTAAATTTGATACAAACCCAAATTAACAGGTTCCTAAAGAGTTGACTGTAGCATTTTTTTGGACAATTCTAAGTTGAAAATTGGCCATAACTCCATCAAAAATTGGTGGTTTGAAACCAAAGTCGAACTTGACCTGTATTTTATGGCCTTAAACCCGTGTACCAAACATTATTTAAATCCGTCGACCCTTTCATGAGTTATCGTCCGGACACCGTTTTTTGGGCAAATTGTAAGTTGAAATGGGGCCATAACTCCGTCAAAACTTGGTGGTTTATAACCAAAGTCGAACTTGACCTGTATTTTATGGCCTTAAACCCGTGTATCAAAAATTATTTAAATCCGTCGACCATTTCATGAGTTATCGTCCGGACACCGTTTTTTGGGCAAATTCTAAGTTGAAAAGGGGCCATCACTCCATCACAAAATTGGTGGTTTGTAACCAAAGTCAAACTTGACTTGTATTTTATGGTGTTATACCCGTGTACCAAATATTATTTAAATCCATCGACTCTTTCATGAGTTATCGTCCGGACACCGTTTTTTGGGCAAATTCTAAGTTGAAAAGAGGCCATAACTCCGTCAAAAATTGGTGGTTTGTAACAAAAGTCGAACTTGACCTGTATTTTATGGTCTTAAACCCGTGTACTAAACATTATTTAAATCCGTCGACCCTTTCATGAGTTATCGTCCGGACACCGTTTTTTGGTGCAAATTATAAGTTGAAAAGGGGCCATAACTCCGTCAAAAATTGGTGGTTTGTAAACAAAGTCGAACTTGACTTGTATTTTATGGTGTTATACCCGTGTACTAAATATTATTTAAATCTATCAACCCTTTCATGAGTTATCGTCCGGAAACCAACAGACCGACTGACGGACGGACGGACGGACAAGCTCACTTCTATATACCCCCAAACTTCGTTTGTGGGGGTATAAATACGCCGTTTTAACTAAATGGGAGATAACACTGATACTTATATTGGATCACAACTAATTAGTGAAAGAGAAGATCACCCTATGTCATGCAAATGTAGTATAATACTTCACATTATAAAATTTCTTTAAGCTAAATGTACGTAGACTTATTTTTTTCAGTATATATAAACAAAGAAGTGAGTATTTGATTCAAAACTTTATGGTAAATATATCAATGTATTATAACCTTTCCGTTTCAGCGTTGCTGGCATTCGAGAGGCAAGGCGAAACAGGCCGCCTCATTGGTCGAAGCTGCACAATTGTCGCTCTCCTACCACGTGGATGATATGGTAGAATACAACGCCCGGATGCATGCAATTAAGGTCAGACTTAATGCGACTGTGATAATCTTATAATTGAATAAGGCCTTTATTCCATGACGAGAGTGGGTAGCTTTAAGTCACTACCAACACCACCACCAACAACAACAACAACAACAACAATAACAACATTCCAGAATACTCAAACGCCAAACTGTCGGAACCAATCAGATTTATTCCGTAGTAGTTTCGTATAATATATTTTAAAATATCTTAACATTGTTTGTTTTAATATTTATTTGCCTTATATAAGGCTCGAACCCTGAACAGTGGACACATAGTAGACGACACTCCAATCGACTGCGCTAAAGAGTTGGTTTGTTGCGGTATTAAATAGTATATAACAAATGCCAAGATCTACAATCTGATTGGTTGCGATACTTTGGCATGTGAGCGATCTCTTACCAGCAAACCACATTTCGTCTCGCCTATGCTAACATTTGTGTAACAAAATTTATTGAATAAGAGTTATTCATTTATAAATATTATAATATGCATTAAGGATATGCCTAACATATATTTAACGTTTCAACCTAGGTAAATCGGAGATGTTATATTATTTGACTTCTTTCTTTTCTGAGTTTTATTCCGATTAAATACAGTTGATAGAGTTCAAATTTGTTTTAGGATATATAATTGGTTGAAGCTGCACTATCATGGTTTAACGCGCATGCCTCCATGTTCATATCTGTTCAATTTCTCTGCCGTAGGCGTTGTTTGGGCTGAGAGGACCGCCATTCATCAAAATATACTTTAGTATGCCAGTTCCGCCACACCCCTAGATCTGCGCCTGCTCTTAAGTTGTTGTGCTTTCATGTGTTGAACCGGACGTTAAACCGTATTCTTTATTTACCTCCTTCATTTCAGGGTTTGAAAAAGGACCTTGCACTCCGGCTGAAGAATCATATAAACAATATCAGTTTTTATAAAATACTGCAGGGCAAAGAAGTCTTTCTTCGGAAAGAAATTAAAGAGGTACGTTTGAAATTTAAACGGCTCAATTTAAGATAGCAATATCATTAATATGCGAATTAAAACAGCTCAAAAAATGCATGTATACCTACTTATATTTGACTCCTTTTTTTCTTCGAAGTCTGTACAGACGTATTTGCAGGCGTCTTTTTCACCAGGAGGTTGTTATTTTGTCTTCATTTGATTCTTACGGATGGCGGAAGGTGTACAGTACTGGTTCTACCCAGAAAAAAGTGGGTGGTCTGCCTCCACCACAAAAAAAAATCGATCGTCATATATAACCTTGCATGTGTTGAAAATGACGTAAAACACCATATAAACAAAACAAAACAAAATCATTTGTAAAAAAAGCGACAAAACAACACCACTTGAAATAAAGCAATTAACAGCCGAAATACATTGTATTGCTGGGATTAAAACCTCTTCCGGCTTTGAGAATACCCCATACTTTAGATCCGCATCCATTTATACCTAAATGAACTCTTGATTTGCCGAGTATTCGGCGTACGAAAACCAGTACGGTACGAGTGTCTGCGTATAGAATACTCTAAAAACACGTCAAGAATCCGGGTGTTGCACCCGCATTATTACACTATCGTAATGCATTCATAGCGGACTGTGAAGCTCAGTGGATATACATCATTGTTATGCATTCATAGCGGACTGTGTAGCTCAGTGGATATACAGCATTGCTATGCATTCATAACGGACTGTGAAGCTCATTGGATATACAGCATTGTTATGCATTAATAACGGACTGTGTAGGTCAGTGGATATACAGCATTGTTATGCATTCATAACGGACTGTGAAGCTCATTGGATATACAGCATTGCTATGCATTCATAGCGGACTGTGTATCTCAGTGGATATACAGCATTGTTATGCAGTCATAGCGGACTGTGTATCTCAGTGGATGTACAGCATTGTTACGCATTCATAGCGGACTGTGAAGCTCAGTGGATATACAGCATTGTTATAAGCATTCATAGCGGACTGTGTAGCTCAGTGGATATACAGCATTGTTATGCATTCATAGCGGACTGTCAAGCTCAGTGGATATTGTTATGCATTCATAGCGGACTGTGAAGCTCAGTGGATATACAGCATTGTTATGCATTCATAGCGGACTGTGAAGCTCAGTGGATATACATCATTGGGTTTAGAGATACAGATCTCTGCGCCGTGTGGATTCGCTTCCTGCGGACGCATATCTGATGGGAAACTTCATCCTTCCTCTCATCTCCCTATAATGTTTCTGTCCCAATATAACATAATATAATAATGTGTTACCGGGACGTAAAAACCCATTTAATTTCATCCATTGCTGTTTCAAATATAGATTTGTACAATGTAGTCTGGAAAAAAACACACCCAAAAACAAAGAATGATCTGTTTTATATGCTGGTAAAACTGTTTGTTATAATTATAATACTCCCAAAACAAAGAATGATCTACTTAATATACTGGTGAAATAGTTTATGTTATATTTATAATACTTAAACTAGAAAGGAAATATAAACTTACCATACATTGCTTTTTTCTATTTTCCTAGTATGACGATAGACTTGCGAGAGAAATCACATCGTGTATACGTCGTCGTATTGAAGACGCCTTGGAAAATCTCCACAGCGCATGTGACCCTCAAACGTATGTATTTTATCCTCACAATACTCTTTAAAAGTAGTCTTCTGTTCCTTTTCTTGATCGCCATCAGCGTCGTCATCTCCGTCATCATCAATGGCTATCGTATCCATACTACCGACTTTTGAATTTACCATACCATAAAAGGATACGTGCCACCAATGTCCATGTCACGAAGCGGTGCGCTGTCCATAAAATCAATTGGTTACGGTGTCCTTGCCACGTATGGTTACGGTGTCCATGTCACGTATGGTTACGGTGTCCATGCCACGTTTGGTTAAGGTGTCCATGCCACGTATGGCTATGGCGTCCATGCCACGTATGTTACGGTGTCCATGCCTCATATGGTTACGGTGTCCATGCCACGTATGGCTAAGGTGTTCATGTAACGTATGTTACGGTGTCCATGCCACGTATGGCTAAGGTGTCCATGCCACGTATGGTTACGGTGTCCATGCCACGTAGGGTTACGGTGTCCTTGCCACTTATGGTTACGGTGTCGTTGCCACGTATGGTTACGGTGTCCATGTCACATATGGTTACGGTGTCCATGCCACGTATGTTTAAGGTGTCTATGCCACGTATGGTTATGGTGTCCATGCCACGTATGGCTATGGCGTCCATGCCACGTATGTTACAGTGTCCATGCCTCGTATGGTTACGGTGTACATGCCACGTATGGCTAAGGTGTCCATGCAACGTATGTTACGGTGTCCATGCCACGTATGGCTAAGGTGTCCATGCCACGTATGATTACGGTGTCCATGCCACGTATGGTTACGGTGTCCTTGCCACTTATGGTTACGGTGTCCATACCACGTATGTTACGGTGTCCATGCCATGTATGGTTACGGTATCCACGTATGGTTACCATGTCCTTGCCACGTATTGCTAAGGTGTCCATGCCACGTTTGGCTAAGGTGTCCATGCCAAGTATGGTTACGGTGTCCATGCCACGTATGGCTATGGTGTCCATGTCACGTATGGTTACGGTGTCCATGTCACGTACGACTATGGTGTCCATACCACGTATGGCTAAGGTGTCCATGTCACGTATGATTACAGTGTCCATATCACGTATGACTATGGTGTCCATACCAAATACGGTGTCGATACCACGTATGGTTACGGTGTCCATGTCACGTACGACTATGGTGTCCATACCACGTATGGCTAAGGTGTCCATGTCACGTATGATTACAGTGTCCATATCACGTATGACTATGGTGTCCATAACAAATACGGTGTCGATACCACGTGTGGTTACGTTGTCCAAACCACGTATGGCTACGGTGTCCAGGCAAGCATGGCTACGGTGTCCATACCTCATAGAACAACGATATCTTTGCCACGTAAGGCTACGGTGTTTATACCATGTATGGTTAGGTACTTTGTCATTTTCACGAAGCGGGTAATGTGTCCATGCCATGGATTATTATATACGGTGTACACCACGAATAGATGCAGTGTCTATAATACTGATTGTTCCATTTACAATACGGTTTCATTCCAGGGCTACGGTGATATTGATCTATAACCTACGAGTATGTATAGCTGTGAGAATCATAGCTCTTATGGTTTTAAATTTATATTCTGTACCTAACATCTATGGTCGGTGTACAGACTCTACAATCATAAGAACTATGATTCTCAAAGCTATACTATGCAGGGTGTCGGTGTTCATACGACGTACGTTGTCTATACTATGTACAGCTTTTTCATGTCACCGATTGTCACGGTGTCCATAACACTTAGGGTTATAATGACCTTGATCTGGGGTCCACACGATGTACACACCTTGGTGCTTCTTTGTCCATATTTTAAGAGGCTAACGACAAGGTTGGCGAATATTGCAACATGATACTCCTACATAATGTCGACCATAGTTGTATTTGTGTGTTTGTTTGTATAGTGTTTTACGTCATTTTAAACACATGCAAGGTTATATAAGACGGTCGATTTTTCTTTTCCTGGATAGAACCAGTACTGTACACTTCCCGCCATCCATAAGAATCGACACTCATTTACAAGTCGAGCTCCCAGTGGGATTCGAACCCGCAACGGTGAGAGGCGAAGGTTTACAACGCAACGTCGTTAACCGTTCGGCCACGGAGACGCTTGCCCATAGTTGTGTTTATTGGTGACTATTAGATGTTTTCCCCCATGCAATCCTCTTGCTACAAAGAAAACGAGTGTTTTTCATGAAGAGTTTGACTTGGTGAAACCATGGCACGTTTCACGCCTCATACCTTGTGTTTCAGTTGCATGATTTAAATATATTTTATTGCCGTATATGTAAAATGCAATCGGGTTGTTAATAGGTACATGTGTATTGGATTGATGCTTGGAAGCAAACGCACAGGTGGTAAATTAGCTGCATCAGAATGGGGTCAAATTATCACAATATTATTTTCATAAGCCATTATGCAATCATTCGTAATTGAGAAGGTGTTAACAACTGTACATAGACATTTACATATTATTTACAATATACATATCATATAATATACATATTGATATCCAACCTTGGGGATGCTTTGTGAATTTCTGTACAGAGCTGTTTGATGCTGGTGACTATCTCTGCTGGTGTCATGGCTCCTATATCGTTGGCACCAACCACTAAAACAACCACCTGAAATTAAAAACACATATAACATAGTATTGTTTTCAATCCAATTTTAAAATACGATAATAATTAATGCATTTATTTTGTACTTTTTCAAGCAACATTTCCACCATACCGGCATAAAGTTGAAATACAACAAAGTCAAAAAACAGTAGCATTTAATGTTGTATCGCTAACATATAAGTTTGTGCTAATTGGATTAACACAATCATAAAACTACTGAAGTAGGTGCTGTTTATTATGTTGTATATTGTGTCAATCATCAAACTAAATGCCTAATTGATAATCTCGCCGATAATGTTTGCGCTTTTTCTAGAAGACCTAGAGTTATATTTATATACAAGTATTAAAAGCGGACTTTCATTTAATGATATATCTCTTATCCTTCTGCTTTTTGCCGATGACATGATTTTAATAGGCACAAGTATAGAAGACCTGCAAAGTAGTTTAAATAACTTATATAACTATTGTGAAACATGGAGCCTAGAGGTAAATACAGATAAGACTAAGGTGGTGGTTTTTCGTAACCGAGGAACAACCAGAGTTACTGAAAATTGGTCTTATAACGGTACCATTCTCGAAGTGGTCGACGACTTTAACTATTTAGGAGTTGTGTTCAACTATACAGGGTCGTTTACGCTTAACCAACAAACATTATGTGGTAAAGCGCTTAAAGCTATGAACCTTCTATCAATAAATATAAAGAAATATGAGTTAAAACCGAAAACAGCTTTACAATTGTTTGATGCTTTTGTAGGTTCTATTCTTAATTATGGCAGTCAAGTGTGGGGTTTTACTAAATCCAAGGAAATTGAAAGAATTCACTTAAAGTATTGTAAACAAGTTCTTGGTGTAAAATTATCGACAAGTAATGCAGGGGTATACGGGGAATTGGGCCGTTATCCGTTATATATAAATAGACATGTTAGTATCATTAAATACTGGCTAAGAGCGGTCAATACTGATAACGTTATTATAAAACACGTGTATGAAAGCGCAAAATCTGACTGTGATTAAAAAATTGGGTGTCAAAAGTCATGTCATTACTAAATAGTAGTGGTTTCATGTATGCATGGCTTGACCCAAGCTCACTAAATGCAATACATTTTGTACCGATATACAAACAACGACTAATAGATAATTATGTCCAAAACTGGTCAACCGACCTTGAAACGAATAGAGTGCTAACTCTTTACAAATCTGTTAAACACCATTTTGAATATGATAATTACCTAGATATATTGCATACCAGGCGCGATCGCAGTGTGGTAACCAGATTACGCTTGTCCTCTCATAGTTTAAGGATCGAGACAGGGAGGTATTCTCGTGAAAGGTTAGAAAGACATGAACGGATATGTCAAATATGTAACACTAATGATATAGAGGACGAGTTCCATTTTGCGTTAATATGTCCTATTTATAATACAATCAGAAGTAAATATATAAAACGATATTATAGCCATAGGCCTAGTATGTTTAAATTCATTGTTCTCCTTCAGTCAACAAACAAAAAAGATGTTATCAATTTTAGCAAATACATCTCAGAAGCTTTCTCTTTAAGACGTACCATGATAAATAACTTATAATCTCGTTCATCCTCACTATAATACAATTGTTCTATTGTACCGTATTAGATTTTGATTCCTATATATATATATATTTTTTTTTTTTCTCCGTGATATATCTCCTTTTTTTCATATTAATTCATAAATTAATGAACCTGTACTAATCTTGTTATTGTGGTCAAATTATATTTGTAAAATGTATGTTTATATGATGAAAAACTATGTAATAGTTTGTCAATAAAATTTCTTCTTCTTCTTCTTCTTCCTAATGCGTGTGCCTGGTTATCTCAATCTGTCATAAAAAGGATTATGTATCACACCATGGGGTCATTCATTGTGCCCACTCATCAGCAATTACTTAGCAGATAAGAATTAATCTAATTGAATTATGATAACATCCGTTTACAATGGAATTAAAAGTATTTAAACTACATGATATTAAGTAATGTTCCATAGACTTAGAAATTTCTTTATAATTGCTTTATTTAATTATTGTATTATTTACTAATCTTAATATATAAATGCACACAATTTATGAAAAAAAAATAATATAAAAATGAAATTTAGTAACAAAACAATTCACAATAAGAACTTAAATACATATGTATATTAATTGATCAACTAGATAAATAATTGATAAATTGTCTTTGTACATATTGTTTTGTTTGTTTAGATATTGTAATTATTATGCGTTTCACATACCATAAAACCAACATTTTTCTATATAATTATTTTATTATCGAATTATTTTTCATGAAATTTGGAGGATAACTTTATTTTAGTTAAAGTAATGTTGTGATAAACATGTTTCTTCAATATAAGCAATATTTCGAAATTTTATGATTTCAATGGAAAAGCCGTATGAAATTATTTTTTTGCAATAATTTGGTTATACGAAAGTCAGTTTTAAAATTTCTTTCTAATATTTAAGCACATAATAGTTTCCTAAAATACATTATTCGAAAAATATGTGAAATTTCAAATTAAATTGTCAGTCATTCCTATCAACAAGAACAAACATATATAAGCATATATAAATAAGCAAATACCAGATCTACTTTTTCTAAGATTTTGGCCAAACGTTTGCTTTTAATAAAGTTGACTCCTGTAATTATCATGTGATTGTCACACATAATCTGTACCTTCAAAGTAATTATCATGTCCTTGTCACACATAATCTGTACCTTCAAAGTAATATTCATGTCCTTGTCACACATAATCTGTATCTTCAAAGTATAATTTTTTTTAATTACTTTCACACTTACTCTTGCATTAACCTTTTATCAAACAAATTTTATGTTATTAAAGGAATCAACTGAACTTTAATACAATTTAATTAGTAAATTACACGTAAAGCAAACTGTGATGCATTATCAGCTTCAAAGTCAGAAAAATTAAAAAAAAGTTGTTTATTTTTAAATGTAATTACAGGAATCAACTGGACTTTAATACGATAAATTAGTAAATTACACTAAACAAACTGTGATGCATTATCAACTTCAAAGTCAGAAAAATTTAAAAAAAATGTTTAAAAAATCAACTACTTTTTAAATCAAGTTATCAAATTATAAATAAAACATCATCCATCAGACAACATATAAAATGTATAAATTAAAAAAAAATCAAGACTAACATTTGTTACTGTATATTTGTTATCTAATCTATTGCCTATTTGTCTTTGTTGTCTGCGTTTACCACTATGACTATATAACCATATTGTCTGCGTTTTCCCTATATGTTTAACTTGTCTGCAGAAAGCGTCTGCGTTTTAGCCATACCCTCGGGCCACACGTGATACCCACATTAGTTACGGCCCTTCGCTAAAATGGAGCCTTAACAAATATAATGAATGGCAATTGCTAGTAACACGTATCAATAAACAGTTGCATATTGTGTAGTCTGAAATCTTTGTCTTTAATCTTGTAGATACAGTGTGGATTTGGATTGTGACAGAATTAGTAAACGTCTGTACGAAATCGCAAGCAAAACTTACGTCTCCAAACTTTCACCGGTAATTTTATTTTTTATTGACGTTTTAGTCTTGAATATTACGGATTGTGTCATGTTTTGTATTTTCACCAATTTCTTAAACGTTTGTTCATGTATTACACAGTGTGTATCTAGAAATGTGTTTATGTGAGTCAGTTTCCGTTATAATGACAAAACCAATGGGTCTGTTTATGGGTATGTTTATGATGGAATCTATCTTAAACTTTGGGATTTTAATGAGTCATTTGACAAAAAAAAACACAAGTAAATAAATCACTGATGTTCGTGTTTACGACTCTTTGGCAATGCATGAATAATTATAAATTGTGTTGTTGTTAGTTTATTTTCATTCTGTTAGTTTCTTCTATTTTACCTTAACCTTTTAAAACTTTGTTATCTTTCTCCTTTCACTCTCTTCAACTTTTGTTTGTTCTGTTAGGCTGATGTATCCGGTCCAGAGTTCAATGAAGCAATAACGAAGCCGTGCATGGAACCTAGTTTGTACAGTTATGGACACAACGATTCAAAATACGGTACAGCTTTATATCTCAACTCTCTACGTACATGTATACGATATACAGAGGATATTTGTTGTTTTGGAGTGAATAACTATGGAAAGCCGTAGGGGACCCTCGAAGTTATTATTTTTTTTACTATATTTTCTATATGAATTTTCTTCGGCGCATTTTTCTATCGCCGAAGTTAACTTTTCACATCTTCGATTAACTTCGGTACTATCCGAATCTTCGATCAACTTCGGCACTATCTTCGGCGCATTTTTCTATCGCCGAAGTTAACTTTAGCACATCTTCGATTAACTTCGGCACTAGCAAATCTTCGGCGTACACACAACCTCGCACTGTCACCGACGTTTTGTGAACAATCCCCGAAGATTTTTTATTAACTTCGTCACTAGAAAATCTTCGGCGTACACACAAGCTCGCACTGTCACCGACGATTTTGTGAACAATCCCCGAAGATTTTTTTATTAACTTCGGCACTCGAAAATCTTCGGCTCGCGCTCGCACTGTCACCGACGATTTTGTGAACAATTGCCGAAGATTTTTATTTCTTTATTTTAAAATAATCTTCGCTCAGAATAATCTTCGCTCACACTGTCACCGAAGGTTTTGTGACCGAAATTAACTTCGGTGGCAAACAAAATCCTCGCTATTAGACTATCAGCGAATATTTTGTAACCGCTAAAATATCTTCGGTGCACACATAATTTTTTTTCGGCACCCCGGAGATTTTGTGACTATGTCAAAGATTTTGTAGTAGCGCCGTCCTGCCCCCCCCCCCCCCCCCCCCCCCGCCCCATCCTTCCCCCGCGCCCGCCCCTCCCCCCCCCCAAGATGCACGCCATCCCACCCTCCTTCTACACATTCTCGAAACCGATTTTTTTTTACATATTTATGTCCGCCCCCGCCCCACCGCCACTCTCCATCCCCCAACCATCCCCCACCCCACCATCACCACCATATTTGTTTTTTACATATCTCTGTGTTGTTCATCCAGTCCAACAGTACTAGCCTAGAGTGGATACCAGTGGTTGGGGTTGGGGGGGGGGAGTTCCAGCAGTACTATCCTAGACTGGATGCCAGGTGGACTGTTACCAGCAGTACTAGCCTAGACTGGATGTCCTGGGGGCGGGGCTGTTTCCAACAGTACTAGCCTAGACTGGATGCCAGGCGGACTGTTTCCAGCAGTACTAGCCTAGACTGGATGTCGTGGGGGTGGGGGGGCTGTTTCCAACAGTACTAGCCTTGACTGGATGCCAGCTGGACTGTTTCCAGCAGTACCAGCCTGGACTGGATGCCGGGTGAATTGTTTACAGCAATAAAAGACTGGTTGCCGGGGGGAATGTTTCCAGCACTACTCGCCCAGAATGGATGCCAGGGGACTATTTCCTGCAGTACTAGCCTAGACTGGATACCAGGTGGACTGTTTCCAACAGTACTAGCCTAGACTGGATGCCAGATGTACTGTTTCCAGCAGTACTAGCCGAGACTGGATGCCGGGTGAATTGTTTCCAGCAGTAGTATCCTAGACTGGATACCAGGTGGACTGTTTCCAGCAGTACTAGCCTAGATTGGATGTCGGGGTGGGGGGCTGTTTCCAAACAGTACTAGCCTAGATTGGATGCCAGGTGGACTGTTTCCAGCAGTACTAGCCTAGACTGGATGTCGAGGGGGAGGCTGTTTCCAACAGTTCTAGCCTAGATTGGATGTCAGGTGGACTGTTTCCAGCAGTACTATCCTAGATTGGATGCCATGTGGACTGTTTCCAGCAGTACTAGCCTAGACTGGCTGACGGGGGCTGTTTCCAACAGTATTAGCCTAGACTCGATGCCAGGTGGACTGTTTCCAGCAGTACTAGCTTGGACTGGATGCCGGATGAATTGTTTCCAGCAGTGAAAGACTGGATGCCGCGGGGATGTTTCCAGCACTACTCGCCTAGAATGGATGCTGGGGGACTGTTTCCAGCAATACTAGCCTAGATTGTAGACTATTTTTCATGTGTGCGCCGAAGATAATTATCGGTCACAAAATCTTCGCTGATAGCGCAGAAGTTTGCGAGGATATTGTTTGCCACCGAAGATAATTACGGTATCGGTCACAAAATCTTCGGTGACGGTGCGAGCGAAGATTATTCTGAGCGAAGATTATTTCAACATAAAAATAAAAATCTTCGGCTATTGTTCACAAAATCGTCGGTGACAGTGCGAGCGCGAGCCGAAGATTTTCGAGTGCCGAAGTTAATAAAAAATCTTCGGGGATTGTTCACAAAATCGTCGGTGACAGTGCGAGCCGAAGATTTGCCGAAGTTAATAAAAAATCTTCAGGGATTGTACACAAAACGTCGGTGACAGTGCGAGGTTGTGTGTACGCCGAAGATTTTCTAGTGCCGAATGTGCTAAAATTAACTTCGGCGATAGAAAAATGCGCCGAAGATAGTGCCGAAGTTGATCGAAGATTCGGATAGTACCGAAGTTAATAGAAGATGCGAAAAATTAACTTCGGCGATAGAAAAATGCGCCGCAGAAAATTCATATAGAAAATAGAGTAAACAAATTAATAACTTCGGGGGTCCCCTACGGCTTTCCATAAATAACAGATTTTAATTCATCGAGAAGTGTGAACATTTTATATTTTCACGAATGCGAAGCAGGAGTGAAAATATTAAAGTTTGATGACTTCGATATGAAACAAAGTTTGTTATTCACGACAGTACAACAAATTTTATTTTTATTTTATGCTTTATCATAAAATTGTACTGCAGTATGCGGATTTATTTTTTAAAAAAGTGACGACATCATTGGCTTAGTAGGATACAATTGCTGTTTTTAATTCCGCATAACTTCTAAACCACTTAACCGATTTCAATAACCTACGACTCATTTTCTTAGTTAAGTTATTTCCAATCCAATGATATATCCAATGATATAACTTCCTGAAAACAGCAGTTTTTGAAAAAAATGACCAACTGACATTTTTCGCTGTAAATGACAACAATTCTGAAATACTTGAAGGGTTTTAAAACTATAGCTCTTTTTTTTAGTTAGACCATTTACAGTTGAATGATATATATTAAACATTTATTTTCTGAACAAATAACAAAATAATTGTTTTTGATATAAAAAAAAAAGTAGTACCGGGAGTGAAAAAACAACAACACTCTTTATTATATACCTATCAATAATTATATACATAGAACCTTCATTTTCCTACAATGGAATACAAAAACCCTGTATCACCTCTAGCAGTTTTCCAAATCAATCTCACCATACTACTAAAAAATAGATTTTGAAACTTCCCATACACAAATGTCAGATTGGAATGTTGGGGACTGCCCAGTTAGTAATCCATTAAGAACAATGGATGTTTTGACATGAAATATGAATCAGAATGTTTGTGCATTTGTGAACATTGTGGGCTAATAAGTTAATTTAACATTATGTCAGTTGGTAAATTCACCAAAATTTGAATTGTCAAGCCATCATCATCTGCCATGTGTAATGAACACATGTGCAGTTTTTGCAATCTAATGTACATGTTTTCATGTCTTTTCAGTTGGTGGTTTTCAGTTAATTTGACTTAATACAATTTTGTAATAAATTTGATTTTTTATACATGTATTTTATTTTAATGATATGTAAAGAGGTATATAATAAAAGGATCATTACTATGGTAACTTGTTCTGAAAACTTGTATCATCTCTCGTAGGTAAATGCTAGATTAGGATCACACTCGAGGCCCCGCCTCTCGTGTGATCCTGGTCTGGCATTTACCTACTCGAGGTGATACAAACTTCCAGAACAAGTTACTATAGTAATACTCCTATTATATTTCACACGTATGAAACACCGCTTTTATTACATTGCTAAAATCCACTATTTCACTGCTGAAGTATAAAACAAACCGTTGTATTTCTACCGCTCAACAAATGTGTATATGTCTCTAGCTCTCACTATATAATATAGTACATGTAAACAATATACCGCTTTGTCTCTATTTTAAACCATACATGTGTACGATAGAATATTTAATGGCTCTATCTCGCAACATATACCGCGACGTTTTTATCTCACAACACACATGTATACGATATATTTCTATCTGGCAACATACACTATACGACATACGATATACCGCTATGTCTCTATCTGATAACATACACTATACGACATACGATATACCGCTATGCCTCTATCTGACAACATACACTATACGATATACCGCTATGTCTCTATCTGACAACATGCACTATACGATATACCGCTATATCTCTATCTGACAACATACACTATACGACATACCGCTATGTCTCTGTCTGACAACATACACTATACGACATATGATATACCGCTGTATCTCTATCTGACAACATATACTGTACGAAATACGATATACCGGTATGTCTCTATCGCGCAACATATCTGAATAATATATATCTATATGTCTCTATATCACAACATACATGATGCAAGCGACTCCGTGGTTGAGGGGTTAACGACATTGCGTTGTAAACCTTCTCGCCTATCACCGCTGTGGGTACGAATCCCGATGGGAACTCAACTTGTAAGTGAGAAAGTGTCGATTCTTACGGATTGCGTAAGTGTACAGTACCGGTTCTACCCAGGAAAAGTCGGTGGTCTGCCTGCACAAAAAAAACAATCGACCGTCATATATATTGAAAATGACGTTTAACACCATACAAACTAACAAACAAACAACTAGACATGCTTACATATTTCTTAATTTTGCTTCTTTACCTTCCGCAGCTTCACCAAATTACTTTGGAACGGTGATAGAAAACTCTGAACCAGTCTTAGATCATGATTTACAACTAAAAAAGGGTAAGTCCGTTTACGGTTATTATTACTCCTATAGAATCCTGGTCAATTTTGTGATTTTTTCCATTCGTTATAATGAACAAAATAATAATAATAACAAATCTTATGAAATGAACCAACAGTGGTCAAGTAAATGCAAACGTATCGAAATATAACATATCTTCACTCGCCGTTCTTGCTAAATGTTCGATGTTAACTTGCAGCATATGATCCTCTGGTGTATTCCAGTATTCTGCAATAACACAATGTGGAATATCAAAATACCTGTACAAGGGGTAGCTGTCCTATTACTTAGTTAATCGAACAATTAACATAATGTTTTATAATAATAATAATTTTACTAATAACGCAAAGTTTTATCAATGGCTACATATTTGTTTATGCACTAAACCTTCGCCTCTCATCGCTGCGGGTTCGAATCCCATTGTGAGCTCGACTTGTGAGGAAGTGTCGATTCTTACGGATGGCGGGAGGTGTACAGTACTGGTTCTACCCAGGTAAAGTGGGTGGTCTGCCTCCATCAATTATTTTTGAAAAAATCGACCGTCATATATAACTTTGCATGTGTTGAAAATGACGCTGACGCAAAACACCAAATAAACAAACAAACAAACATCTAGTCAACTTGATTGTGCGCATATACAATCGATTCAAGCTAACCAGTAGGCCTTATTGCCTACTGACCGTTCCAAGTCGGTAAACCTGTCTTCACCACCCTTTCTGTTGTTTGTTGTCTCCTTCATTGTATTTGCAAGTCCTTGTTTGCAGTACAGTGCGGACCTACGATGCCATTGCGTTCGGACGCTGTGGTTTCTATAGGACCCTATATCTCATTTTTGATCGTTCACTTTCATATGTATAATACATAATAGTAAGAAACTAATAATTTCCCTTCTTTTAATAGTACTATATATGCATGTTTTCTCATTTCAGGCGACACTGTCAAACTGAAACTTGTGTCACATGACAACAAGGTTGGATTTGGTTGGACAAGACATTCCAAAATGTTTTCCTTGAAGAAATGGGGATTTTTCCAAATTTCCAACGTACAGCTTTATCCAGAAAATAAAGCCAGTGATTGAATTTGTCATGATTTATTTTCATGATTTATTTACAATCATGAAGTGTATAATTGTAAAACTATTGTTGTCGCAGTTGAATTAAGTGGCTATGAATTTTATTTCGCCTACTACCTTTCATAAGTATTTGGACGCCAATAACGTTAATAATGCATTTCAAGCAGGTTTTATACCTGGCTGTAGACCAGCAGTTTACATTTGCATAATTAAAATAAATAAATTATTAATATAAATTTAAACAAGTTAGTACTCGTTTTTGTCGATTTCCCAAAGCTGTTGATACTATTTGAGGCGGCTGTCATGGCCCATGGCACGGTGACCTTGGAACTGGAGGATCTGGGTCAAGCCTCATCGGCGTCACTAAGTTTTGTCGGAATAGTCATGGGCAAGACACTTTTCTTAGCCTCGTCCGTCGGATAGAGACATAAACCGGTTGATTCCTTATATTGGAGTCTATCATCCGAGCATTTTTTAAGGACCATATGAATCTATTCGTTAGTAAGAGAAGTTTAGACACGGATTCGTATATATAATTCCCTTCGATCTGTGGTATCTCTAATTACCCATAATGTATTGATTATCAACATTCAGTTCAACTGACACTGTTTGGCGCTCAGAAATAAAGTTATAACAAAAGTTGCAGGTATCTCTAACGTTGTACAATTTAATATATTCAGGCATCTCATGATGACCATTTTGTAATCTTTTCTGATTCCCTTTCATCTCTTCAAGCCCTGGGTAATATGAAACATAATAACCAAGTTGTGCTTCAACTTTTACAAAAGTACAATTCACTTACAGTTGATAATGTTATTATTTTCTGCTGGCTTCCAAGCCATGTAGGAATACGTGGTAATGATAGAGCTGATAGTGCTAAAGAGTGCTGCTAAAGCAGCATTAAGTTTACATATATCTAATGCCAAATTACCTTATACTGATTTTAAAAGTTGTATTAACACATATATTTACAGCTTACATATTTTAAAAATCCGAATTCTATAGACACAATATAAACGGCTATATATTTAACTTACATATTTTGGAAATCCGAACTCTATAGACACAATAGAAACGGCTTTAACCAGTCAAACCTAAAACTGGAACGTATAATTAAGAGTTGCAAACTCATTATTCATATACGCATATTCAATCTCGGGTGTTTTAGGTACACATGAATAAACCTATACTTTTAATCGGCACATATAAATTATTTTATGATCTGAACTCCAGGATTATTTTGGATTAAACAATCTTTTAGTGTAATTTTGCCTTATTTGGTGGGTTATTGCCTTTAATATTCAGCGTCTGTTTTATTTGTATTAAAAATAATTTTCATTAAATATACAGAGGTGTAAATGAGAATACTTACCTAGACGGTAGCCAGAGAGGAAAAAGAACCGTGGAAAACAAATCATTCTAACAACGAAACATAATTGCATGGCGTTATTTACTGTTATAGATACCCACACTATAGAAGGGATTTGGGACATTTGTTTGTTTGGTGTTTCACGTCATTTTCAAAACATGTAAGGTTATATATGACTCTCGATTTTACTTTGTGGTGGAGGCAGACTACTTACTTTTTGTCCTGTGTAGAACCAGTACTGTACAGTTGTGGCCTTACATGAACGTATAACTAAAAGAAAGAGTATGATAATGGACCTTTGGGAACGGCTGAGCACGACACATACGAAATATTGCAGCATCGGTTTGATTGAGACTGTTCATGAGCGGTAGTGAAATATGCTAGCTACCGCTCACGCCCTACTTGGATATGGTAATGGTGACCCAACTATGATAGAAGTACATACTTATCATCTAACAGTTATCTAACTTTAATGCATATCACGAGGCAAATGTCACTTTTTTTCAGATATATACTGAAACGAAAAAGAAACGCAACTCGAGAATTTCAGCTATATATTGTATGCTGCTGTTAATCGAATGATACAAGTGTATCAGTCTATCCTCCGACACGTTAAAGAACCATAGCAATCCCGGTTCCCGGATTCCTATATATCCGTTCCCTCTCTCTGGTGCGGCTCTAAATAACATATACTGTGTTAATGAGCCGTTTAACAACATTCAATTTAATTACATAACACAGCAAATAGTATTCCTTCAAAGTTTCATTATTGACAGAGTACGCGTTTGGCTCAAGCATATGAACGCACAATTTTGCTAACTCTTTACATTAAATACGGTATTGAACTGGCTCACATTTTCAAAGAGGAACTTCAACATTGATGAATTTCTTGTTACAAAGTGTACTGTGATTAAAACGTCTACAAAATCACAGTTGTGTCTTTCCTCTAACCAACTGCAACTTGCAAAGCATCTTGGAATTTCTTTGGAATATTATGTGGACTTATACAATATATATAGCGGAAATTCTCGAGTTGCGTTTGTTTTTCGCTTACTTATCATCTGACAGTTATCTGACTTAATGCATATATCACAAGTCAAATGTCACTTTTTCAGATATCTATAGTTGATGTGAGGAGTATTAACACTATATTTAAACGTTTACATATATTATACATTTCATCACTATATTCACGGAACAGAGATCATAATAATAAATTAAACTGTATAAGTAATATATAGAGTCTGGTCTCAGCAAGTTGGCTTATTTAAATAACCAACGAGCTGAGACAGACTCTATCTTTTTGTAGCATGGTGTACTTCGTAACAGTGTGACGTCATAGTGACCCTAATCTAAATTCCAATATCTGGTAGTTGTAGTACGGTATAGCCACGCCCATTAGTTACCCAAAATTAAACGATTTAATGCTCTGCGGCATTCAACAAAGGAAATGTCACAGACGATGCTACAATGTCCATTTAAAGTACACAAAAGTAGACATTATATACTCAGTACATATAAAAACGCATTTTATTATTTTCTACTAATTTTAGTCATCTGTTTTTTTGTTTGTTAAAAACATGACTGTATTTTATATTAGTACACAAGTCTTTGTGTCCTAAAGGTAATCATATGGCGATAAACAGTTGCATACGATTTGATCTACTTCTTTAGTTAAAACACATGTTGCACGAGGATCTTTAACATCGCTAGACATTCAAAAAATACGAAGTGTTGCGTTTTTAAATATACTGGTTGTATAAACATAGTATAGCTAATAATGTCCTATTTTCACTGCTCCGTATAGTTGCTACCTTTTTTCTCTTTACATGAAGATTTATATATTTTAAACGTTATAATGCAAGAAAAAACTGAAGAGATCAATCAAAACGAACGAGGAAACAGCTCTATCAGAATTATTTAACAGTCAGTGGCATTTTGATGAACATTACTTAGACGGACATTTCAAAAACTTACAGCCATATTTAAAGCTAAAATAACATGTTGCCGGAGAGTGTACTGGTAACTGTTTTCCTTCGTTTGTTAGGGATATTCATAATTACAACTTGAGGAACTCCGATGACTAGTAACACCGATAAATAAGGAGAACCGAGATATTTTCCAAATCATTTATCTCGTCGTCTTTAAGTCTTTGGAATCTACCTAACATGTTCGTGAATTAGTATCCTTAAAGGCGTTTAAAGGTTGTCTACTCGATACAAT